>JADBJO010027721.1:0-20987 GCA_016801955.1 Conus betulinus
CTTTTGTGAAAGAACTCCACCAGTGTATAATATTTCCTCTGTGTCATGCTGTGCAGCCATGGTTAAGTTCACTTCATCCTTGAATCTTAATGTTGCTTCAATTTATCTTCCGAAAAGGTCCTGATAATAAGAACACTGAATGGTTGAAAGGGTTCCAAGATCAAACGGATAAGTGGGTTATTGGGGGTGATTTTAATGCACATGCCCCTTTCTGGGATAAGAGTTGTTCCTATATTCTAATAACCGTTTGTTAGATAACATAGCGGATTCTATTCTTTACATACTGAATAATGGAAATATAACTCGTATTCCAGATATATCTAATCATAATCCCTCAGCCATTGATTTAACTTTTGTATCTCCATCATTGGTAGTCAACGCAGTGTGGGAAATGGGAGATGACTCTTTAGGATCAGGTCATATTCCAGTCATAATATCTTTAAATAACATAGCAGCAGCAGAAGAAGAAAACACAGAAGATGTTGTTCCAAAGTACAATTACAAGTGTGCAGATTGGTCACTCTTCAAAGACATCCTTAAAAAACATAGATTTAGATTATTCTACTGAAGAAAATATAGACAATCAGTATGATAAATTCTGTAAAATTATCCTAACAGCAGCAGAGGTAAATCGTTCCCCAAAATAAAAAACAAAATTTTTTTTTTTTAGTGGAAATGTGTGGTGGAACAAGGAATGTGAACGCGCAAATAAGAAAAAAGAAAGATTTAAGATATATTGTAAAAAAAAGATCAGCACATAATCATGAAAAAATGAAAAAAGACGGGTAAAGAAAGTGATGATGCAATAGAATATGCAAAATTGAAACATTGGAATGATTTCTGTAACTCTGAAGTAAAACATAGTGAGGATATGGGAAAAGTATGGGAAGAACTGAAAGCTATGAAAATGGATTGACATCACCACAGTATCCCATAAAAATAGATAATAACAATCTGCCCACTGCTAAAGAGAAAGCAGAAGTTTTTGTAAACTTATTCGCTGATGTCAGCCGTCCTGAGGGTCTAACAAACACTGACTGAACTTACAGAGAAAAAAGAAGAAAGTAATATAACATATGATGATCCACCACCAGATAATAGCATTAACATTAATGCTCCTATAACTGTACATGAAGTAAAAGAAGCCATTAGAGCCATTCCAACAAGGAAATCATCAGTTGCTTAGATGCAATATCTAATCAGATGTTAAAGAATTTACCTGAAAATCTTGTAGTTTTTTTCTTCATGCTTTGCTAAGTACTTGCTGGAATAGTAGCGACATGCCCAAAATATGGAAACAGACAATTGTTGTCCCAGTTCATAAAACAAGGAAAGTCTTCTAGTGATCCTAAAAATTACAGACCTATAGCATTAACATCACACGTCTGTAAACTATCAGAAAGAATTGTTTTGAATAGACTAGCACACATTACTGTGAAAAAAATGACATCATTCCTATAAATCAAGCTGGCTTTCGTAAAGGGAGATCTACTACAGAAATATTAATGAAGTTATCAAAAAATATAAAGAAACAATTTGCAAGACGTAAATGTTCCTGGCTACATTTTTTGACATAACCAAGGCTTACGATCAAGTGTGGCATTCACAGCTGTTTAAACAAACTTAAAAATATTGGACTATCAGGAAATGTATACAATTATGTTAAATGCTTTCTGAAAGATAGGGTAATACAAACAAGAGTAGGAAAAACATATTCCACCAGTAGAACTTTGTCAATGGAAATCCCCCAAGGGTCAGTGTTAGCTCCGCTTCTTTTCTCATTGCTATTGTATGATTTTCCCAAATAAGTTATCTAAAAAGGTAGTTCTCGTTCAATATGCAGACGACATTTGCATGTGGATGGAAGTAACTCTGAAAAAGAAAACTCCACAGCGCGATATAAATTTCATCAGAAAGATCTATCAAGAAGAACTAAATAGGATGGCGGAATACATGAAGTTAAATGGATTAAACTTATCTATGAAAAAAAACAAATATAATTCTTTTCAACAGTGGTAATAATCCAAAAAACTGCCTGTTTTTACATTGGGCGAAACACCTCTTAAATATGTGAAAAGTTAAATTCCTAGGAGTCCATTTCACATCTAAACTATCATGGAACGCTCATATTGAATACTTATTAACAAAGGCGAGGAAAATATTAAATTTC
The DNA here is from genome assembly GCA_016801955.1 of Conus betulinus. Taxonomy (NCBI): domain Eukaryota; kingdom Metazoa; phylum Mollusca; class Gastropoda; order Neogastropoda; family Conidae; genus Conus; species Conus betulinus. The sequence goes on from JADBJO010027721.1 coordinate 2,171, forward strand.
CTTAAAAATTATCTCTAAAGAAAAACGGGGACAGAATTCATCTACACTGATAACTCTATGTAAATCTTTAATGAGGTCGAAAATAACATATGCCCAAGAAGTAATCTTTAGCGCTCCCAAATACCTATTGAAAAAGCTTGAAAGTATTGAATGCAAGGCATTGAAATTAGCACTTGGCCTTCCAGTACATGCATCATCTTCTCGTACGTATTACGAAGCGCAGATGCTTCCCTTAGATGAATACAGAGAGTTAGCATGTTGTAAATTTGTTATCAAGAGTACAGCTAATAAAACGCACATTAGATCTGAAATAAAAATGAGGTCAGATATTGATTTTCCTAAAAGAGCAAAATCTATAGCTTCTCAAAAAAACTCTGGCAACGTACACGTCAAAAAGTATTACTGATTCCGGAGTTTCAATCGATAACGATGCTCTATCCATTAGACCGTTATTTATTTTCTCCTATACCACCATGGGAGCTTAATAAAGCACATTTTGATATTGAACATACCAATATGAAAAAAGATGAAAACATAAACATGTTAGAAAGCTATATCAAATGTCATGTTGAAAAGAACTATTCCAATTATTTGAAAATATCTCCCATAAGGAAAACTAACACAGAGTAACTTTTATTCAAGACTGGCACAGCCTTTTAAACTTGAATAAAGTCAGACAAATACAAAGACGAACAATAATAGTAGGGGGGAAAACAAGCGCAGGCCAACAACTAAATTGTCTTCATAGTAATGACTTGGCAAAACTTTGAACTTAAGGGGGGGGGGGGGGGGGGGGGGGGGGGGGGGGGGGGCAGGAGGTTGAAGATGTAAAAACTGGGAACATGAAATTAAGAAAATATGAAAACTCTTCACTGGCTGCATAAGGGAACCCCCATAATGAACATACCTACAAATTTGCAGAAAGATCGGCCCAGTAGTTTTTGTCTGGAGCGAGTGGAACACATTTTGACCACGGACACACAGACACACAGACAGACACACAGCATTTCTTCGTTCCCATTCTAAAATACTCCCTGTTCTATAAGAACTGGGAATACAAAAAATGATCGTTTTCTGTTAATAAAACGTTTACTGCGTTCAGCATTTTGCTATTTTCAGTAGAACACCCCCCACCCCCCACCCCCACCCCGGCCCTCCTCTGCAGATACCAGCTTACATAAGTTAATAATGACTTTCTATTTTATTAATAAGTAGGTAAACAGTGTTCTCATTATTTCATATATTGGCTGTTCGATCTTACTATTCATCAGCAATGATGTTCATACTGTAACATTTACATAACTGTTCGTTTCTTTCAATACCATATTTTCCTCCTGTCTGAACAGGGGCTTTTTGATTACAGCATACGCACACACACACACTCACACACGCGCACACACACACACACAGAGAAAAGGACATGTGACGACACACAATGTACAAACAATTCTCACTCAGACTCGCGCGTTCTTGACCAGGGACTTTACACAAATATAATAGATCTAACTCCTCTTATCTGCCACCAATTTTTATTAACATAAAATACAAGTTGGTTTAGGGTACCCAACTTACAACAAGAAAAAGTAAATAATAATCAATTTTAATTAAAGATTTAACTTAAACTGTTTTTTTTTATTCCAAGAGTCCTCGCCATGAAGTTCTTATAAGGAAGGTGAGGAACACCGTCACCACACACACCACAGCACGTACCTTTTGTCCAAAAAAAAGCATTAGAGAAGATAGTCCGAAAGAAATCGTGTCCCTTTCCCCGAACCACTAACAATTCCGAACGATCCTGAGCACCCAACACCTCACAAGGCACAACGTAGATCAGCCCTCTCACACAGGACTGCTGCTGCTCTCCGGGCAGCACACCAGCGCTACTCCACGCCCGATGAAGAATCGAAAACACAACGTCGATCAGCCCTCTCACACAGGACTGCTGCTGCTCTCCAGGCAGCACACCAGCGCTACTCCACGCCGATGAAGAATCGAAGACACGACGTTGACTGAGGTGCGTCACTGCGCCTCCTCAGCGTAGACTGAGGCGCCTCACAGCGCCTCCACGCAGCGGCACCAACTGCAGCTACTTGCAGTGGGTCGCGCGACGGCTGCTCACTGGAAACAGCACTAGCCTGGCTGACGTCGTCGAGGCTCTGCTGGCCAACCCGCCAAGGCTGACCTCCCTGCCTCCTAAGCGGCTGCTCCTCTCCAAGGGCGGGCGGACGTCGTCGAGGCCCTTCTCCTGGCCCCACATGAGACCGGTTTTCAAACCCCCCAAAACAGACCAACGTCTTCTCTCTTTTGCCGCTTTATGATGGAATCGACCCCACAGGATCAGTCAGTAGCATGAGGTGTGCGTGGGCCCATCTGATCGGCTATTCTAAACATCGTATGATTAACAGAAGCCAATCATCTCCGCGCTTGCATTCGCTTCTGGTCTATTTCTGCACAGAGGGGTGTAAACTTAGAGCTTTTTCAACAAATATCTAAATTACATTAAAACACTCTATAAATAATATACTTTTCTAAAACTAACAATGTAAAGTAAATTATTTTCACCCCAATGCACATAACATTTTTGAATTTGGATAAAATTTATCTTTAAATCTATGCACAAAATTATCCTAATTAACCTGTGAAGGTTTGGGCTATGGCTTTTAACTTTATCTGCGTTCATCTACAGTCCTTCACCGAAACTACACTTTACTTATAATATCTATATAACTCCTTTAGCAGCACTAACCCACATTATAACTATACACTACACAATGAAAAAATATTAACGCCTTATTTCCTGACAGTACCCCCCTCCTAAAAAAAAAAAAAAAAAAGAGCGCGCCAGCGATCTTACTTAAAATATACTAAACTTACAACTGACATCTATTTAATTAAAAGTCTGTCTGGAAATAAGAATTTTATAACTTGTTCAAAACACAAGTATCAATCCAAATTATATCTTAATTCTTGTCCAAAATTATTCAAATTTCCAAACCCTCTTATATTAAAACAAACAAAGTGCTATAGTCAAGAAAGCAACACATTCAATCATCATGACCCAACAAACAAACCAACAAAAAAATATCCTGCTTCATTTACAAATTCAATAATGAGTTTGGTTACACACCTTTGACTAAATAGTTTTAAAAAATAGTTTGTTTTTTTCAAGAAATTCTCAAGAAAACAACCTTTTCCAAGTTCTCAAAGTCAAACATCCAAACATCAACAAAAACAAAAATTATATATATCCCGACGTGATACGAACACGCATCACTGCTCATATGAAACACCCAATCATCATCACAAAAAAAACTAATTTCAATGTGATATAAGCACATCACCCAATACACATAAACAAATCAAATAATATTATCAGAAAGAATTGGACTTCAATTGTCTCTTTCATACTTTACAAAGTGTGACAACTTTTTTTTTTTCAACATCACCTCCTTCAAACAGCTCTCACATGATTCAAAACAGCACGATCAAACACACCACCCTATCGTCTACCGACTCAAGAAGTCAGCAAAGGTGTTGTCCTTGCCAGAAATAGATTCTACAGTGAAACAATACTCCTGTAGACACAGGGACCATCGCATGACTCTCGCATTCCTGAATGCGGAAGAACTGAGGTACGTCAAATGCCTATGGTCAGTTTGAAGAACAAACTGTCGTTCCCACAAGTACCTTCCTAGCATCCCTACTACCCAAACCATGGCCAAGCACTCTCTCTCTATAGTGCTATATCTAGTCTCTCTTGGTAGTAGTTTGCGGGAGACAAATGTCACCGGGTGTAGTACACCGTCATGCTCTTGCTACAACACACCACCAATCCCTACTGAACTAGCATCAGTTCTGACAACACATGTCTTGTCAAGGTCGGGCAGTAGTAGTATCGGTCCACGAGACATTCTCTCTTGCAACTCCTTCAGAGCGCTCTGACACTCTTCCGTCCACACCAACTTCTTCTCGCATTACCTGTCAACAAGTCGGAGATGGGAGCAGTCAGACTGGCAAAGTCACGGATATACCTGCGGTAGTACCCCACCAGTCCCAGCAACGCTCTTTACTGTCTCTTCGTTGTAGGCACCGGAATCTGCAAGATCTTTTCCACTTTTTTTCTGCTCCGGCCTGAGTGTACCATCACCCACCTTGTGACCAAGAAACTCTACTTCTTTGCACCCAGCAAAGATTTTCTTGGGCCTTGCTGTCAGACCTGCATCCTGAAGTTTCTGTAGCACACTTGCCACATGCCTCACATGATCATTCCACAAAACAGAATGAACCAAAATGTCATCAAAAAATGACACTGCATGCGCACCTAACTGCAATGCTCTCATCAATCTTGCAAACGTTGCCGGAGCTGTCGCCAACCCGCCAAGGCTGATCTCCCTGCCTCCTAAGTGGCTGCTCCTCTCCAAGGGCGGGCGGACGTCGTCCAGGCCCTTCTCCTGGCCCCACATGAGACCGGTTTTCAAACCCCCCAAAACAGACCAACGTCTTCTCTCTTTGCCGCTTTATGATGGAATCGACCCCACAGGATCAGTCAGTAGCATGAGGTGTGCGTGGGCCCATCTGATTGGCTATTCTAAACATCGTATGATTAACAGAAGCCAATCATCTCCGCGCTTGCATTCGCTTCTGGTCTATTTCTGCACAGAGGGGTGTAAACTTAGAGCTTTTTCAACAAATATCTAATTACATTAAAACACTCTATGAATAATATACTTTTCTAAAACTAACAATGTAAAGTAAATTATTTTCACCCCAATGCACATAACATTTTTGAATTTGGATAAAATTTTCTCTTAAATCTATGCACAAAATTATCCTAATCAACCTGTGAAGGTTTGGGCTATGGCTTTTAACTTTATCTGCGTTCATCTACAGTCCTTCACCGAAACTACACTTTACTTATAACATTTATAAAACTCCTTTAGCAACACTAACCCACATTATAACTATACACTACACAATGAAAAATATTAACACCTTATTTCCTGGGGTCTGGGTGGGAGGGGGTGTGGAGTGGAAGTGGGTGAAAGCTGTCCCACAATGACACCGTGTCTTGTTTGGAGGTGAAAGCTGTCCCACGCTGACACTGTGTCTTGTTTGGAGGTGAAAGCTGTCCCACACTGACACCATGTCTTGTTTGGAGGTGAAGCTGTCCCACAATGACACCATGTCTTGTTTGGAGGTGAAAGCTGTCCCACAATGACACCATGTCTTGTTTGGAGGTGAAAGCTGTCCCACAATGACACCATGTCTTGTTTGGAGGTGAAAGCTGTCCCCCACTGACAGCGTGTCTTGTTTGGAGGTGAAAGCTGTCCCCCACTGACAGCGTGTCTTGTTTGGGAGGTGAAAGCTGTCCCCCACTGACACCGTGTCATTTTTGGAGGTGAAAGGTGCAGCTCAACAGACACAGACCTAAACAGAGAAGGGACCGGGTTTTTTTTTTCAGAACACGTTTAGTTCAGAGACGTGTTCCAGCGTCGTTAGTATCTTGTTTGGACGTCAAGCATGACGAATATTGATGTCCCTTTTTTCCACCGGTTTTCCTCACCTGCAATGGTACCATGCAAGTATCTCTTGATCCAGGTGGTCAATGTAAACTTTCGATTTATTGATATAGTTTGCTGACTGTTTTCATGGAAGAGATAGCCTGTTTAATTCGCTGTTTGCATAGGGATTTCATGATGGCGTAGTTCACCATACATGACAAACGCTTCCTTTGATATATTTTGTAACACGCGCATGTGTGTGTATATGTGTGTGTGTGTGTGTGTGTGTGTGTGTGTGTGTGTGTGTGTGTGTGTGTGTACCCATTCATTCTTAATGTGAAACAGCTGGGAAGAAATGCATTCCTCAGTTTCTTGGTGAACTTCCATCATTTTTTAAACGTTGCCTACATTGTTCAAGGTTAAAGAAAACAACCATGAGCTTTTTATGCTACTGAGCATGTTTGCATAAGTCTGAAATGAGGAAACAAGAGTTTTGTCTTCACATTTAAAACAAAATATTGACAGTATGACCTTTGAATGTCTAGTGTATTATCTGCGGCATGTGTTTTGTCTTAATTTCTATTGGTATCTCAATAGCTGTATATATTTGAAAAAGACTTCTTTTCCCACGTCAGCTAATGGTATATTACAAAATGAGCAGATTATTAATGTTATGCACATACACAGGTGCATCTGTATACACATATCACTATCACTATTAGCTTTCAACCCATTCCACACATTATACGTACAAGCGACAGTATGTGTTCAACACACTGGGCTCAAGCTTCCTTTTTGACAGACCAAAAAGAATGGGACGCCTTCATTCCATGGGGCAATATTCCCCAGGGAAGATGTCTTCGCTCGCTTTGTAATGATGTACACCATATACATTGGTCCTTTCTACTGTAATTCAAAGGTGCACTTTCTAGTTCAGCGACATTTCCGTTTGATGCCACGTTATGGGTGCAGTAGGGGTAGGGTCACTGGAAGTCAGTTGACCAGTAATCCTTCATCACCCCCCCCCCCCCACCCCTTTAGTCCAGCCAGGCTATTATCTGTCGTTTGTTCACTGTAACCTATTGTCACGTGCAAAAGAAGGCAAAACCTCATCTGTATACACATAGACATTACCGTATTGAACGGAATCATTATTATTATTATTATAAATGCTTATATAGCGCCCATCCTCTGCCTGTACAATTATATGGAGGACCATTGAGTACGTCTTGAAACCAACATATACAACGCTATCACATGGCTGCTATCTTTTCTCACCTGCTCACTTCTGAACTCACAGTTTATCTCCTGACACTTCAAATGTCTCTACATCAAAACATAAAGACTTTCTTATTCTCTCAGTCTCCTTTCTGTTTTGGAGGTCTTTGCCGGCTATGAAGTCAAGTATCCTCACCCCTGAGTGTGTTTCAGCTGTACAAATCAAATGGTATCTCAATAGCTGTATATATTTGAAAAAGACTTCTTTTCCTACGTCAGCTAATGGCATATTACAAAATGAGCAGATTATTAATGTTATGCACATACACAGGTGCATCTGTATACACATATCATTATCACTATTAGCTTTCAACCCATTTCAATAGCTGTATATATTTGAACAGAGGTTTTGCTTGGGTTACCGGTCATGTTGGAATATGAGGCGACGTGGTTGTAATCACTTGCCAGTAATGCCACAAAAATAAAAGTGTTGAACAGATTCTCTATTCCTTACACCGATTTGAATTCAAAGATCGATGGCAAGAAGACTGGAACTTGCAGACGGTTTCCAAACTCTTTCATACCTGTCTAAATCTTAAAGATTTTGCCATGTGTCGTTTCCGGCATTAAGGAAGAAAAAGTGTTGTACCAATCGCACACAGGTCACTCTTTTACACTAATGTGTATTTCAAAGGTGAAGATGTGATGCATTCAATGTGATATACCACGTACAAACAAACAATCCTTCGAATATACTGTTAGGAATTACATGCCAGACATAAACACTTCACAGCAGACTCTATGCAAATCTCGCACAGGGATGTCCCAATCGACTTTGTTGAGCTCCTGAAAGAGACATACTTTTATCATCTGATCAAACAATTTACAGAAAAATCATTTAATACGTTAGCGTGTCTTTAAAACATGTTTTAAATGTGTGTGTGTGTGCGTGTGTGTGTGTGTGTGTGTGTGTGTGTGTGTGTGTGTGTGTGTGTGTGTGTGTGCGTGCGTGCGTGCGTGTGCATGTGTACGCGCGAGTGTGTGTGTGTGTGTGTGTGTGTGTGTGTGTGTGTGTGTGTGTGTGTTTGTGTGTATGTGTGTGTGGGGGGGGGAGGGGTTGTGTGTGTGTGTGTGTGTGTGTGTGTGTGTGTGTGTGTGTGTGTGTGTGTAAGTGTGACCTTCTTTGTAGAGAATTGACGTAGATAAAGTGACAATCTTAACACGGTCCTTTGCAGTCTGCCTGGCAATAATCAACATGAATTAATACTATCTATCTATCTATCTATCTATCAGAGTGATCAGCTCAACTGTTCAATAACCCAAGCATTGTCAGCAGCTGAAGATTGTACAGCACAGCCTTTACTTGGACCTCCAAAGAGATGCAGTCTCTCACCGATTGACCAACCGATAATATGTTGACAATTTTGGGGAAGAAACAAGTGCATGCTGACAATTCTTCCATCATTAGATTTATTACATGGTAAGCATGCGAAGGTAAAAAGAGGAATGGGGATGGTGGTTAAAGGAAATGAGAATTAAAAGTCATGGAAACACAAAGTCCTTCCCCAGCAGCCTATAGGAACCATTGCAACCTGTCTTGAACACAGAACTATTCGTATTGCCTGATCTGAGGCCTTTCGTACGCTGAATGACTCGTCAGGAGGCACAACTGATTGTGTCTGTGCTCCCTTGGCATCAAATAGAGATATACCTCAGTCTACATTTCTGTGGCATTCTCACCACCAAGGGGTCAACCACAGATCCAATAGCACCTCGAAGCATCCAGTGAAGGGTAGAAAAGTAAATGTATATCTGTCTGTTGTTACATGTACCCCTGCCCACCACTGTCTTGTTCTACCTTCTTCCTCTGCTTTTTTTCTTTCTTGACTGGTATATTTGATTTATGAAATATGATTATGGAATATTAAACAACAAACATATTGTAGAAGCACTCTACCTAGCAGTTCCCTTTGTACTGTACTGTATTGTTTTGTATTGCATGGTGTTATGTTGTGTTGTTTTGCATTGTATAGTATTGTAATGTGCTGTTTCGTATTGCACTGTGAAAGTTACATGCTGAAAATTAGTTAAAGATGCGTTTTGCTTGATTTGCTTTTTATGCTTCATGTCTTTTTCTTTCTGTGTCTTTTTTTTCCTTGTCGCTTTATTTTGTGTAACAGGTGTTTATTTGTGAACGAGACAAAGCAGAAATGCTCCTGATGTACCTGATTGTGCGCACTGTCCTCTGTCTGTGCATCTGTACTCTCCAATTGTACGTTACTAAAAAAAAAAAAAAAAAAAAAGAAAAAGAAGAAGAAGAAGAAGAAGAAGAAAGAAAGAAAGAAAGAAAGAAAAAATGTGGTTAAAAAAAAAGTTACTAAAAAAATAAAATCATTATGCAAACCATATAAGATATAAGGATAAATCTTCGACCTTATGCATCAGAATCCAATTAAGGATGCAATGCAGGTCAAAAAGTGCCAACAGTCAGTGTGTTCAGCTCCACTGTTAATAATCCAAGCATTGTCAGCAACTAAGAATTTTATCTAATTCGTCAGGGAGGCATGGCCGATTGTCCCTGTGCTCCCTTGGCATCAAATGTAGATTTGTTCATATATATATATATATATATATATATATATATATATATATATATATATATATATATATGATATATATATATATATATAGATAGATAGATAGATAGATAGATAGATAGATAGATATACTGAGAGGCATAAATTCCGCACATCATGCACACAAGTTCAACGGGAAAAGTTTGATTTGTTGCTCCTTTTAAGACCCATTCCTCAGTTGGTGGGAGTGTGACCCACCTTTCCACAGCGACGTTTCTCGTGCAGCACGTGCCAGCGAACAGACAATAGCACCAGAAGCAAAAAGCCAAACTGGGCGACAACTCAGTTCAGAGTGCATATTGCGTCGCTTTCTTTCACATGATAAACACACACAGTTTCATTCCATAAAATGCCGCAACCAGAATGATTTTATCACACTGCAAGAAAATGCCACGGCTGGACAACAACCAGCGAAACCGTGCTGTTGGAATGCTGAGGGCCAGTTCCTCTGTCCGACAGGTGGCAAGAGCCATGAACGCCCACCACACCACTATCTACTGCCTACAACAGCGCTTGGCAGCCACCTGGTCAGTTTCTGACCGTCCTCGACCAGGCGCAACTTGAGTGACGACAGAGAGACAAACCCATTTGCCTTTCCCACCTCAGGAACCAATTCGTGACTGCTGCTGCCACCACTAGAGCAACCTTGGGGGAGCGTGGGGGACCCATCACTAGCCACACTGTCAGACGACGCCTGTCAAACGCAGGAATCAGTTGTCATAGGCCCTACATTGGCCCTGTATTGACTGACAGACACAGCAGGCCTGGCGCCATTGGACAGCAAATGGTGTGTTCCTGGGAAGGTGCACATGGAAGAATGTCATCTCTTCTGACGAGTCGCGTTTTTGCATGAGCCATGATGATGGAGGAATCAGAATTTAGAGGAGACGAGGAGAACGGTATCATGACCCTTGTGTTAGGCAGCTCGACCAGTTTCGTGGCCCTTCGGTGATGGTGTAGGGTGCCATCAACGCCAACTTTAGATCCCAGCTCGTGGTGATCGATGGCAAAACATCATGGCACAGCGTTACTTGAACCACGTTCTCCAGCCTGTCCTGCTTCCACTCCTGGATCACCATGGTGGACGACGCAGATTTGTGTTCCAGCATGATAATGCTACACCTCGCAGTGCCCGGATGACCTGTCAGTTTCTGCAGCAGAATGGAGTGGAAGTGGAAGGCCCCAGACGAGAGGTGAACTGATCGCCGTTCTTCAGCATCACTGGGTCAATATCCAACAGGTGCAGATCCAACATCCCATGCAGTCCATGCCTTGGCGTCTTCGAGTGTGTGTAGCTGCCAATGGTGGATACACAGATATTGACAGAATCATCTCTTTTGAAAGATGGTTGATGCTGTGCAGACCAATAACCAGACCAGAGCAGACCTATACATCATGGCTGTTAGAACGTGATGCCTAGATCTCTCTCTCTCTCTCTCTCTCTCTCTCTCTCTCTCTCTCTCTCTCTCTCTCTCTCTCTGCACTGACCAACGCAAATAAAGACACATTCTTTTCTGCCCATGATCATGTACATCTAGCAGATAATACCCCAAACACTGTCAAACTGCTAAAGGAACCAACACGTTCATTGCAATCAGTGCATGGCGTACGTTGAGGCTTCCATGAGCTGCAGAACAGTTCCATCACCTCTTTCAAATGACAGCTTTAATGGTGCTCACGAGTCGGAAACTCATTGCCCATTTCCCTGTGATTGTTACAGACAGGCCCATTGCATTCTGACATGAGATTTGTATCATGAAGTGAGTTCTGGACTGGAACCAGGCTTACACCTGTGATTAAAGCCCATGACTGGATGAACCGATCTGACTTAGTGTCCAGGACAGTAAGTTCTGTTGGCAGACAGGCGGAAAACATTCTCTTCTTGTTCGTCGCGCAATCAAAGTTTGACTGTGATGGTGAAAGTGTCAGTGACCTGACAGCTTCATTGCAGACTAATCACACTGTACTTCCTTCCTCCCCTTTCCAATTTTTCATCTCTCAACATCGTCCTAAGTTTTTTCCTCTTGACGAATCTCCAATAGACTGCAGATCGAGATAAGGTGAGTTCGATAAGCAAGTTGTGTCAGCAGCACGCATGCATAGTGCTTGTTCAACACGATTGATCCAAAATGAACGATCACATCCCTTTTCTTCCTCTCAGACGAACATCACACGCGGCCAGAGTATGCTGCCAGTGAATGTTTTAACTGACTCTGGCCCTTACTTACTCTACTGGGGGACAAGCAATTTTCTTTTCCATTTACTTGTTCCCAGGGCAGCTCACCTTATCTGATAATTTCTGTCCCTGAACAGCGTTGGACGGTGGTCATTCAGACAGCCGTGACGTATTCTCAAAGATAAATAGCAGCTGGTTGGCACACGTAGGTTCTGTGCAAATGTCCACTTTCCAGCAGAAATCTTAATACAAAAAAGAGAGTTTGATTTGCATCGTTGGGTGGCTCAAAACAATCCTTTGAGTTTTCCTTGTGGTGTTTTAAAGAAATGTGCCACATTGTTTCTTCAAGACTTCATGCGTGTACAGATAGATAGATAGATAGATAGATAGATAGATAGATAGATAGATAGATAGACAGATAGACACAAGGACGATGACAGAAAAGAAAAAGAAAGAAACCCTGGGGGAGAAATTAACCTCTCTCCTACTCAGAAATGCGTTTCAACTCCTGAATCCCTAACATTTAAGGGGAGCTTACCGCTTAAATAAACAAATGTGCATTTGAAATTGTTATGTCTATTCAGAATAAAATATTAGCAATGAACTGTGTGTGTTAGCTTTTTTCTTCCGCAGAAGCCCAGGCAGGAGTTGACCTACTATGGTAATCTGTGTCTTCAGGAATTTATGATGGGTGCATTGTGCTGCTCATTAACTGTACAGGCTGATCCTTGAAGATCGTCCACGTACTGATGGCACTGCGTCGCTGTAGAACAGTTGGAACACTCTCAGTGATCACCTCAGCTGCCACTCTCTCTGTGATCTTTCCCAATGCAAAACAGGTTCTGGGAAGTTTCGGAGTTGTTTAATGTTTGACGCAGAAATTACCAACAACAGTATCATGGTCTGGTAGTCCAAGTGGACTGATGGTTTAAGGTGTGATGGACTTAACGTAACACGATGCCCAGGTGACTATTTCTGCGGGTAGGCAGATCAGCATATGACGCAGTCCGTGCTTCTCTGTGATGCCGACGACAGCCTGTCTGTAAGGGAAAGGATCTCCAGTTCCGCATCTGGGCAGCTGCAATCTTCACGGAACAGGGTAGTTTTTCTTGCACTAGTCATTGATTTTTTTTTTTCTAAAAACGAATCAGAAGATGTTTCATCTCACAGTGTGGCTGTGGAAAGGGCCCAGATATAACCCTTTGTTTGTTGTGTTTAAATGTTGACCACAGGATTTCTACATTCTCTGAAGTGGATAATTCTCTCAGCTTGGCACATACTATATTTTCTCAGAGGAAACAAAGGGTGCTTCTGTCAAGTCTGTATGGCGCACAGCCCAGAGGAAATACTTCGCTGCATGTCACTGTATCTCTCCCCCATTGATATTTGACTGAACCTCACAGTATTTCAATGAGTAATGGCCAATACTTGGTGGTGCTCGTCATCAGTAGATATATTCTGGTATATGTTAGGTGGTTTTTGTGTTCCAAAAAACGAAAGACTACTGATACAGATGGCAGAATCCTTTAACCTGTGTGTCTAATCTTTTGTTTGCGTGGACACAAGATTGGGGTTTGACGTCTGATCTTCTGTCTGAGTCGGCACAAGAAAAGGTTTCATTATCCGGTATACTGACTGCATATACACAAGAAGGAGTGTCAATACCTTATCTTGTCTGTGTATACACAGGAAGTGGGGGGAAGAGGTGGGGGGGGGGGAGCTGAATGACCGATTTTCTGTCTGCGTGCGCATAAGAAGAGGGTTCAATGTAAGATTTGTTGTCTGCGTATACTTAAAAATAGGTTTCAATGTCTAATCTGTTTGCGAGTATATAAGAAAAGGGTTCAAAATCTAATCTTCCATCTATGTATACACCAGGAGGTTCAATGTCTGATCTTCTGTCTGCTTATACACAAGAAGGAGGTTCAATGTCTGATCTTCTGTCTGCTTATACAGAAGAAGGAGGTTCAAGTCTGATCTTTTGTCTGCCTACAAACAAGAAAGAGGTTCAATGTCTGATCTTCTGTTTGCTTATTGACAGTAGGTGGGGGAGAGGTTCAATGTCTGATCTGTCGGCATGAACGCACGTCAAGGGTTCAACTTTGAGCAGGCCATTGTTTATGTTGATGCTGGAAATTAAGGGAAGAATCACTTATGACCATCCTGCACAAACCCTGGACCAGGCTCGAACCTACGATCCTCAGAAAGGAACGTGACGTTTTGACACTGACAGACCCTTTCTTGTACTTGACTATACGGCCTACTTGGTCAGTTAGTTAGTTAGTTAGTTAGTTAGTTAGTTAGTTAGTTAGTTAGTTAGTTTGTTAGTTAGTTAGTTAGTTAGTTAGTTAGTTAGTTCGATTGTTAGTTAGTTAAGCAGTCAGATAGGTAGCTAGTCAGTAAGGTTGCATCTTTGTTTGTTTGTTTGTTTCTTTGTTTATTTTTCTTACATTTCTATCATTTTATTTATCAAACGGTTTTTGGTCGACAGATAATTCGTGATTTTAAGAGTTTTAGTACCTTCTCTTCTTGTATTTGTCCCCGTTCCTCTGCTACCACAGTCCACACATAGTAAACTGGACAGAGAACTGAGTTGAGCGGTAATACGAACACAACCATGGCGCTATGGATAGTGTGTCTAAAACAGTCACACCAGCTGAAGTCATTATGATAACAGCTCCGAATGTCAGCCAACAAACAGCGTTTGTAACGCCAAATTTTGTGGTCAAGTTCGCGCCGAAAATACACTGACCTTTTATTGCAATCAAGTTTGATTCTGTATTTTGTAATCGATTGTAGACACAAACAATTAACCACACTATTATCAAACTTAAAATGAAATTGATGGTTGCAACGACTGTAAACCACTTGAACCCCAGGACATCATTATAATGAGTAGAGAGGGCCAGACGGCACAGACCAGACTGCTCATGAGACCCCAGTGAGACAAACCAGGAAGAAACGGAATAAACGATAGCATAATTCCAACAACCCATGCTATGAAACATGCTGTCACTGTGAACTGTTTACTGTGTCGCTCTGATTTCCGATGAAAACAAAGGATGATGGCATGATTCCAACTGATGAACATGATGACAAGAATCGATACTTGAATGGACACAAGCCACAGGAAACCACTTACCTTACACATGGTGCTATGGGTCCACCGTTTTTCTGTTTGGATGTATTCTTCAGACAGCATTCTGTCGGCGACTATGGTCATCCCCACGTGACCTCCCATAAGTATGTTAGCAAAACTGCAGTTGTCCTACAGCTGCTAGGAAATTTCCCTCGAATAATTTACTGAATGACCATGTAGATAGAAAACAAGCTGCATTCCCCAATATCGCAGATATGCCTGATAACCAAAAGAACATTCGATACAATTCCGATGGCAGCAGCGTTTCACATGAAGCTAGTATGGTGTGGGGTGCTAGACATTTCAGTTTAACTGACTGTTGAGGAAGTAAGTTATCACAGCAAAATCTGTAGTCTGATGAAAAGATCGTTTGGATGTGCATGGCTTCTGACAAGGAATCCCATGGAAAGTGTTTAATTGGATTCCATCGTATATCGACTTCAGTCAGTCGTGGTACATTGGCAAAGCCTGTAGACTTAATATTTTTTACTGCAGAAGAAGAAATGTTAAGCCATTTAGCGTGGTACAAGTATACAGATAATAGGGTGTTGACAATATTGGTATGCGTTTTTGATAGACTCACTCGTCTCAGCGCGTAATTGACGTGCTTACCCAGTTGATTTGTAATCCGACTGAGTGGATTGTTTACTAAGTAGACTGTTCTTAGGTGTGGCAATTGAAAAACATCAACCACCTGAAGTGTATGTAAGTAATTATTAGAAAGGTCTATGTGCTGTAAGTTGTATAGTTTAATGCCAGTTACGTTGAACAGTGAGCAGTCCGACAGAATCAATCGAATTAAATGTAAATTTTGGGTCAAATCTGTCGGTACCATCCCGTGCCTTCAGCGTCTAAGCAGCGAAGTTGAGGGAAAAGATCAGCACGAAATATGTTGGTACATAAGAAAGAATGACCTTGACACACAGACAGCCTTCAGGACAGGTCCTGTCACACATCAGTTCGTCATCCCTATGTGGACACTGCCCCAGCCATCACACAGATGATCTCCATGCACACACACTGTGGAGTCCCGACACTGGTAGAATCCAGGACAGGTTCCCCTCTCACAGTCTTGTTCGTCTCTCTCCATAGACACAGTCAGACATTCCGTTACAACGAGTATAGACAGGGAGACAGTACAGCCACTCTGCTGTGCAACGATAGTGACTCGCTGGACATGGCTCGCTGATTCTTATACTCTGTGAAGTGAAATAACCGGTGCCGTCTAAGTTGATATGTAAGTGTTCGTTTCTCTTGTTGACAAAATGTGTGTTTCCCTGACAGTGTGTCTTTCATCAGAGTGATCAAAGCAATCCGAGTATTCATTACATTGTTGGCTGTCCAACACACATTGACCATTCTGACACTCAAAACCAGAACATGAGGGGTGTTCACAGAACGACTCATCACTAGCGTCCGGACAGTCCTCTCTAAAGTCACACACACCAGAGTGAAATGCACTGTCATGAGATCATCATCACATGTAAACATGACATCAGCGAACTTCCCTGCGTGGAGCCTTGTATTGTTGTTCTGGTCATTCATGTCTACTGACACATACTGTAAATTCGCAGTTCTGGAATAAATGTTACGATTACATAAGAATTGATGAGTAAAATGACCATTAGGCTTAGTAGAAAAGAACTGTCGAGTTTTTGAAAATCTGAACGAAATCGAATATGTCTGAGTTAGTACAACGTGAGCAGCAAAGACACGAATTCCATGTGATCGTGTTTCGCACAGAACACTTCTAGTGTTTCCAGGAAAACGATGTACTATTCTCATTGAAATGAGTTCAAACCTTCTGGCTCTTCTTCTGGCTTTGCTTGCATACACGAGAAAAATCCTAATTGTAAATGATCCATGTTGTAGACCGCAGTTTTGTCTCTCCATGCACAGAACTTGCTGTATGTAAAAGATTGAGACAACCACCCTATTGTGAATCCAAATGCTGCAGAAAAGCTTTGATAGTTTTTAAAGATATGCAAAAGAGTTTTGTTTTTCCTTTCTGGTTTTTATAGAAGCTAATTTTCCGCGTCTTGCGTTGCATATCTTATATGTATCGATAATACCATAAAATATGTTTGAAACCGACTGTCGCTTTATATGAATATAACATTTGTTGTGTGAAGCTACCAATCCCTGACAGCCAGAACTGCTGAAAGAACAGTGTTCTGTTTCATCCCGTCCATCTTCACACTCTGGCTGTATATTACAGTGCAAATGATCCTGGTATTTGCTGTAACGGCCAAAAGAACAGTTAAACAAGCCACCAGGTAGCTTTCGTGGTGCGTCACTCTCGGAAATGATGGAAAAATATGCTTTTGTGTATAGAATCTCACTGTCAAGAGAAGTCGATAAAACAATGTGGGAGTCTGATTCAAAATATAGAAAAAGTGGAAAATCTGTTTCAGTGTTCTTCAATGCATAAAGTCGATGGGGTTTGTTTAGTTTCCTATAGTAGATCCCCATAAAATCACTTCTAAGTGATTGGAATTCAGAACCACTTTGTCGGATACTAAGTATGAAAACAGATCTTGGTGGTACGTTCATATCACATTCTCTTAAATGTTTATCAAATGTGTGTGAAACCTCTGGTGCCACAACATAGCCAGAGTGTTCTGTAATATACTCTGCAATTAAATCCATTTTTTTGTTTGCTTTCGATATTCAAGCTTACAAAAGGACCGTTTTTGTAATAAAAATACAAGTCACTTTCTTCAAAATCAAAAACGATTTCATCTAAAGAATGCCACGCGCATTTAACAGTGCACCTCAAGCATTTCCCTTGTGAAACACCGCCCACATGCACTTCCCACTGATTAGAACTGCACTCATATTCAAATCGTGTAATATGAACGCGAAGACTAAAAGCCATGCTGTGTACAAGCATTTTACAGAAAGAGGTGGAACCCTCACACACCCCATACACCACACCCTGGTGTGCTGTGAACTGTGGTAAATTGTTTTCACAGTCTGAGGCATTGACCCACAGGAACATGTCGTCTGTGTAGTTCTGGTTCAGGAGATAGTCCACACACCTGGGCAGACGCTACTGATATTCGTTTTATTAACAGCAGGTCTGGCAGGTATTGTCTTTGTACGCATTTGAACTGTTCACAAATCAGTTTAGTCTATGGAAAAACAATTGAACGTAACAAACAAAACAGTAACATTCTAATATCCTGAAATATTGGAAAGTATGTACAAAAAAATCACACATCCTCGACTGTCACACTGTCACTCTTGCACACACGCATTCATAACAGCATTTACATCATACGTACACGCAATCCCTCCAGTCAACCAAAAGGCACACTACAGAATGTGTTTTCTTCTCCCCTCTCCTCCAGGGAAAAAACTTTACTAAATGAATCAAACACTTCCAACAATGTTTAGTACATTCCAGTAATTAATAAACAAACTCTATACATGTTTCTCTCTCTCTTCACACCGAGAGATAAGTCAAGTTACGAACTGATATCAATAAATTCTTACAAGATTCCTCCTTCTTGCCGGAGAAAGAATACTCACATCCTCTAAGAATAACATTGGCCCAAGATCCAGACTAGGAGAATAAATCATTCATGCATTCCTGATTCATGCCTGCATTAGAGAAAGCGCTCGCCCCATACTGTCATGATGTCCTGTCCACATCAGAAAACGTGCTGACCCCTTGAACTCTCCAGTCACTGGGGAACACGATGAGATCCGACTCCTCTACCTGGGGTCTTCAATTGCTGGGGCTGAACTATCGGTGTGTTCCCTAAACCATGGCCACCGTTAAACACCCGTCTCAGCACTTAAGAAACAGATGTCATCGCAGCATCAGAGGAGGAATATCTGAGGGGGTGAAGGGTGAAGGGCTGAAACACGAATAAGGTTCGTGTAAGTAACCTGCTTCCCAACTCAACATATGAATTCTTTCTTTCTCTTTTCTAAGGTTTCCCCTGTGTACCTTTCCCCAGCTACCTATGGCTCACCTGGTAATGACTGGCCAGCGGTGAGGACCCCTTGACCAACGTCCTGACAGGTTCGAGTCTTTAGGCCATCTCCTGGGCTAAAACTAATTCTTTTCTCCCTCCTCCTAGTGAGTGCATACTCAGTGTTCAAAACACATGACCAGCACCTTACCAGCCCTTATTAA
>JADBJO010027722.1:0-20983 GCA_016801955.1 Conus betulinus
AGGTCCATTCAAACGCAGAATGATGCGGACGGAACAGTTATGGGCAAGGCGGAAGGAAAGCCCACCCTGGCGACAAATATGTGTTGCAGAGGATGTACCTTTTGTTTACAAAGCAATGCATAACAATTTTGCTTACAAGAACAACAGAGACTAAAAACAATTATAAGGAATGGACAGAGAGCAGTACTCACACACACACACACACACCACACACACACACACACACACACACACCAACCACTCTCACACAATGAGTGAGGAAACAGAAAGGGAAATTTACAGGAAACGCAGGCATAATAGTTAAGCTAACGTGGCCCGATGCCCATGTTTTTTTTAGTATATTTCATATAGCACACACTCACACACACAGCACATCACACACAAACCAAATATTGCACAATGAGGAGAAGAAACAGGGACTGACATGAATCAGCTGCACTCATGAGTTCAATAAAGTGGGGACAAGTTCCATGCTTTAAGGTATGGGGGCCCTTTGTTTTTCAGTAATTAACAACGCGCGCACGTTCAGTTAGTGATCCTGTGCCATGCTTTAATGTTTTTTCTTTCCTTTCCTTTTTTTTTCTTTAACTGAGAAAATGCATCCACATTTTTTATATAATTTGTTAAACCTTTGCCAGAGCTTGTGGGTGAAAAATTACCCAGACTGTCATTTAAATCTTCAAAACTAACTCAGTTTTCATAATATGTAACTAAGTTTTATGACTTTGTTCATTATGTATTTGTGCTTGCCCCCATTAAATATTGTGGTGTTTTGGTGGTAAATAAAGGAGTAAATATAAAAGCTTATAATCCTCGTCAGATACTGTGGGTGGCATGTCACCCATACCAATCAAAGAAGCATTCTCACATGCCAGAGCTTGTGGGTGGCTGGTCACCCCATAACCTTCATATAGGCCACAGCCTTTACCCGACATCCAGGGTTCGTGGGTGGCTGGTCCCCCAAACCTTTATATAGGCCACAGTCTTTACCACACATGCCAGTGTTCACTATTGGCTGTGTTGTGTAGTTGGAGAACCACCAACCAGGATAAAGTGGTGGATGAGTGTGAGCTGTGTCTCCACTTCACTTTTCCTGAGGCAGAGCAGTTGGGCTTGGGGACTGATGAAGTGATGGTGACCGAGGAAGAGATGGAGACATAAGAAGTTATCACCCATTTTGAGGATGCAATCATGCTGCATTAATGATGAAATCAATGAACATGCCACTGATTGCCTTCTGGAAGACTTGTCTTTACCAAAATTGGCCAGAACGTAGTTTTCTATGATGATGATTTGGCAGTGTGTCACAGATCCACTCTCCTGAGAAGTAGAGACAATTTTCTGAAGAAATTTTGCTCTTGCAAACAACACGCTTGTGTGGCCAATCAAGACAGACCACAGATTTAGTGCAAAGCATATTTTTGTTTGCCAGTGACTTCAACATAGTCTCCAAAACACTGGCCATGCCTGGTCTGTTCCAATTAACAATGAACTGTGCCTGAAGTATGCTGCATACAAAAAGAACAATGTATGTAGTCAACCCTATCTGCCCGTCTGCAAGAGTGCACTTCCCACCCTTATCGTAAAGTGACCTTTTGTTTGGTGGATGCCAGCACTTGTCAGAAAACAGCAAAAATAACATGATTTTTATAAAATAACAATACAGACAACATCATACCAAATTTTTGTTGAAATCTGTCAGTAAGTTTGAAAAACTGTCGGTTTTAATTTGGACATCATCATCATTCCGCCCCTGCTGGCCACTATTCTAGTACAGGAAATAAAATGTGTAGGTACAAAATAACAAAAATCTACACTTTGATTCACAGGAAATACTGTATAGAAACTGTATGCAAAATTTGGAAACAGTTCATGAAGTAGTTTTAGAAGTTATAGCAATTTTAAGTGTGGGGGGGCGATTCTACCCCATTTTTTTCCGCCGTCCAAATTGCAATATATCCCTGTTTTTAGCACAGAAGTTTTCACAAATGTTTTATAGCAGATACCTCAGAAAAAAATGACTTTGCTTAGTACAACTTAGAGAGTTTGTCCAAACCACTGGAAAAACTCTGAAATGGCTATTCTTACTGTGCTGCAGTGCTTCAAAGTAGCCACATCATGCAAATTCGAAAGTCGCTGAATTGCAATTTGTTACAAGTTTAACACTTTATCACACAAAAGCCATGCAAACTGAACCCCCTGAACTTACTTTTTTTCAAAGAGTGTAAGTTGTATAGATTGAGAACCAATTTATAACCAGATGTATCAATCATGTATGATACTATTGGCTTTCAAACTTGAAGATATCTCATTTTGTCAGGTGCATAAAAACGTCGCGCAACTTTAAACTGCAATATCTCGAAAACGACTGAAGATAGAGACTACAGATCTTAAGTATGAAAAACAATATGCTAATTTTGGCTGCCGGTATGAGAAGTGGTTGGCCTGCGTGGTTTCAGTCCTTAATGTTCTTACAGAACTTTCAATTAAAAGATGAAAATCTCTTTTTCCTAGGGCGGGCAGAATTTGACAAAACAAATGCTGTCAGATCCAGGCTGGGTGGAGGAGTTTGAATCCCGACAGGAAGACAGCAAGGAGCTGAAGAGACAGCTAAGAACTGCTGGGAACTGTCACTGACCCCAAAATCATCATCAGTCAGAGGTAAGGACTGAAATTGATGGTTTTCATTTTTGTTTGTTGTTTGTTGTTTTTTTTAATAAACTTTTTGAAATGTCTTTACTTATCGGTATGATATTGATACAACATGAGATGAGGCATAAGACTTCAGGAGGGATTTTTTTTTATTTATGATAACCAGATTTTGCAACCATTTTTTTTTTTGTATTAGTATCCTCATTGATAGCAAGAAAAGAATGGGAGAATTTTAAGGCATGGTTCCAAGTGTAAGCTTCAGTTCATAGTTGTCTTTGGATGGATTTGTAGACATATTTGGTGTTAGCGCTAGTGATTCTGAGATGGGAGTGTGTACTAAGAAAATGTTGTGGATCTGAAGTTAGGTTTCTGTGGTCTGAAAAATACGGGAGAAACTGGGTTTTGGAATTACCTCTGCAATTGGGGTGAAAGGATGGGCGTCTGTATGCAAGGCAAATATACAGGCAAAGATTTGCAGAATAAATTTCCTATGGGGAGAGAGCTGTAGATCAGAGGGTCTTTAACGAGGGGTTCTGTAAACGCAGTTAGAATTGGAACTGTTTTGGTGTGTACTCTTTCTTTTCCTTCCTACCGTCTCCTTTGGCCACATGTAGAACTTTGTGCAGGCATATCTTCTTTTTCTTCTCTTCTTCCCCCTTAACTCCATGGGGCAGTCATGGGGCATCACACTGAAGAATTTTTCAGTAGGCACAATACGTGTACCACAGAAGATAAATTGTTCAGTTATTATGGTGCTGGGTAACAATTTGTTCACTTACATTTACCATTTTGGTTTCTATGATATTTGCATGAAAAATCCCAGCACTCACGCTCTCCTGAGCTCATTTCTGAGAAAAAACTGCCTTTGATAAAGTGATTTGACTTGTATCCGGACCTTAGCCATGTGTTAAATTCTGTCAGTCCCTGTAAGCGTATGGGAGATTATAGAAAAATCCAAACACTGACTTTTAGCAGTTAGAACATGCCATGAATGTGTGTTTCAGTTCCATGAGAGATATTTGTGAAAGACATATATCGGGAAGGTGGCGGCTCAGCCATTCATAGCCAACCTGTGTGTGGAAATACCACTGCAGGGAGCATGAGAAAAGCTGAAGACTGCGGTTCGGGATTTCCAACACTCGCTGTCGGCAGACTGCCTCGGCAATGTAGACGCCATTCCATGATACAATGTCTCCTGATGTCGCTTCATTGTTATTGAATTTGGCAAGCAGATTGAAGCATGAGTCTTCTTTCACAAGTAACTCCTATTGAATGGGCACAAGTTACCCCAACTTCGAAGCTTGTCGAAGTTTTAACAAAGACTGGCCCCGTTTCCACCTTCCTTGCCTCGCTTGATCACTAGGATTCATCTAAAAAAATGTGCCAGCTCTTTCCAAGCGGCATGATTCCGTCAACGCCGAATAACGTAAAAAATGAGAGTCCTTCAAAACCTTTTTTCAGACCAGGAGAATGTTCCAGCAACACAACAAGAAAAAAAGAAAGTCGCTCGGAAAAGCTGTCAAAAAATTTGTCACGCGAACATACATGTCCCAACCTTTGGGTAGCAAAAACAAAAAAAGAAAACGCTGAAACTAGACGAATAAGTGGTTGCGAGTGGATAATACTATGTTCATCCTGCTTTGGCATTTCAGCACGACCTAAGCACCAAGTTGTGAAGATGTGCATGGAGCGCAAAAAGCGTGGGGGTTATGATAAATATTAATGCACACATTATCTGTCCGCCGTACAGTATAATGGCAATTCAGCGAGGTGCCAAATGGTAGAGTCAAATGCCGTGAAAACATATGAACAGTATAGTGTGCAGCAGCAGCACAAAGTGTAATGCCAATTATTGTGTAATACAGTAATGAGAAAAAAAAAGATGTATATATAGGTTATGTAATATATATTACATGCCAGTACATTGATACAGGTATTGATGCGTATGAATCATATCAATGTAGCTCTGCAGGGCGCCCAATCCACTGGACAGACGACAATGGGAGGAGGGAGTTCGCAGCTGGGCCACGCCTGAAGCCTTCTGTAAGAAACTGGAAAAACATTGGCAAGGACCCTGACCAGGTGCTTTGTTCAAGTTGTTGTCACACACCATTTAATGGTCCAAACCATGTACTTTGGAATCAGTACTTTCGGATGCCTTTTAAAGGATGTTGTTCCTTGTTTCACATTCGCAAGTTGAAGACGAGAGTAAAATGGCACTACCTTTCTCATTTTGACAAGTTCGTGCATCTTGTCAGATAACACCAGTTAAGAGATGGAGTTCAGTATGTTCATACTTCTGAAATTGTTATTTTTTCGAAAGAGAGTCATAATTTTTCATCCGAATCAAAATCTTAGGAGAACGAAGGTTAAAAAACCAATGTGGAGTGTTTTCGACATATGTTATTGAGGTTTGTTGTTTCTTTTGTGTTCGTCTCTGTCCAGTTGTTTCTAAATACAACGACGGGCATGTCAAGTTAATGAAGACTTTGATATAGGTGGCAGCCTTGATATAACCCTTTTGTGGTTGTCTACTGGGCTATAAGACAGAGGCCTGGAATATAAGTTCTTCCATTCTCTCTTTTTCTTCCATGCGCTCCTCTTGTTCTTCTTCCCTTTCTTCCCTTTCTTTCTTCCTTCCTAATTATTTCATTTTTTTTCTGTTTTCCTCTTTCATATTCTCCTTTCCTCCTTTTTTTTTTGTGATTTCCTTTCTGATTTCCTCTCAATTCTGTATCTGTCCATTTCATTCTTTATAAGAATATAAAAATTCCTTTCTCTGTTGATTCTTTTTTCCATGATTTCTGTTTTGTTTGCCTTACTTATTCTGTGATTACTTTTTTTCCTTCCATGAGATGCCATAAATGAAAGAGTTGAAAAGATTCTCTGTTGTCCCACACACGGCCGCTGATCTGAAATGTCAAAAGCTCAGGCGTATGTCGGGAGATCTCTGGCAAAAAAGAAGGAGAGCAGGCAGATGTATAGCAAACTTTTTTCCAAATCCAACTTGAAAAACTTGAAAGGAAAGGTTGTAACCATGTGTGCCACTAGCGCGTGTAAAAACAGGAATCAGTCTTAATGCGAGGTTTGGCGCACTATTTGCACACTGTTATCACCTTGCATGAGCAGGATGAAAGAAGCTCTGTGAGTGCATTCTGTCTGATTTCCACCGTATAGCACCATGTTTCTGTGCAGACTTTTTGTGCATTGAATAATGTGAGACGTAAACACTTTACACTAGAGGTCGTGAAAACCCCTGCTTCTCAGATATGAGCGGAACGAGAGTAATTTTTTTAGTTTCAAATTGTTTAGATGATTAGTTTGCATCAATTTTTTAGATTAACAGTTTCAACGGAAAAAAAAAAAGATTTAAATGAAATTTTGCCAGCCTTTGTTTTTTGTTTCCATAAAATGTTTAGATATTCTGTTTGTAATGTTTTTGAGGTGTTTTTTTAAAAATTCATATTAATTTTTGGAGATGAAAATCTATGTTAGAGTTAACTCAGTGATAGTGACAGCCCTGATACGGACGGCCTTTTAGGGTTAGCTGAGTTGCAACATGATCTGATTTCTTTAAGTATTACACAGTGCTTTAATTGAACAAGGTGCGTGTTTCAGCAAAACCCATGGTCATCCTTGGCTGACCGAATTTGAAACAGACAAACACATTTGAGGTAAAATCTCCACCTGAGTAATGTGGCTATCATAAATGGTGGTAGTCTGTCTAGGAAAAATAGGTGAACACCGAGCAGTAGAATGGATTGTACAGACTGGGAAAGGATCGAGAGAGATTGCTGCGTGCTTCAAACATAAAATTGCAACTTTTTTTTTTGGACAGTTTGTTTGTAGTTGTGGATGTTGTGTGTATGTGTGTTGTGTTTGTGTGTATGTGTGTGTGTGTGTGTGAGTGTGTGTGTGTGTGTGTGTGTGTGTGTGTGTTTTAAACACATACCTGAAACATGTTTAATCTGTGAAACTGTTTTCTGTTTTTGTCCTGTCTCTTCAATGTAAAATTTTTGGTTACCATTAGAATTAATATTTACAGTGACAACAGTATATATGTATGGGGAATTGCGTTTGTTTTTAACTTGTTTTTTTTTTTTTTTTTTTTAACATTTGCACATTTAGAAATACAAGTTGAAAGGAAAAAAATGTAACTTTATTTCTGTGTGTAAGTGGGTACGAGTGATTGTGTGTGGTGTGTGTGTGCGTTCTTGTATGTAGTCATGTGCATGTGTTTTGTGTGTGGTGGTGTGTGTGTGTGTGTGTGTGTGGTGTGTGTACACTTTAGTGTGTTGTGCTTGTGTGAGTTGTGTGTGTGTGATTTGTTGTTGTTTGTTTTAGCATAATTCTAACGGAAAGTGTTGCCATCATTGTAGAATTACAAGGTTGAAGAAGACAACCCTTTGAAGGACCCTCCTCTAGCGTTCGAAGAAGGGATAAAATGTCTGGAGAAAGGCGACATACCCAATTACAGTTCTTCTCTTTGAGGCAGCGGTTCAACAAAATCCAGATCATTATAGAGGCTTGGCAGTCCTTGGAACCTCACAGGCTGAGGAATGAGCAGGAACAGGAAACATTCGATAGCTGCCCTGAAAAAGTTCGTTGAATGTTCAAGCTGTGGTTTGAGTCGATGTGAAAAAGGATGGAGTGAGTTTGCATGGGGTTGCCCACTACAGGCTATTTTTCAGTCATTCAGATTTGTTTTTGGCAAAACAGGAAGGTTGATATAGTGCTAGAGGTCGTAGGATTGGTCTGATAGTGGCTTGTTAATGTTTTGTTTTTTAGATGTTCCGTTGGTGGTGGGCATTTGGCAGCGCTTTTCTTTAATGTTTTGGGGGGAGTCTGCAGGGACAGCAGGGTGGGGGGAAGGGGGGCCGGGGAGGGGGTGCACGGGGGGGGTGGGGGGGTGGGGGGTGCAAGGGGAAGGGCAGGGGGCGGAGAGAGAGTGCAGGAAAAGGCTGGAGAGAGGAGCCAGAATGTGTGATGATGGCGTATGCTTTGTGTGGTGCGTGTCGGTGCGTACGTGGTTAGAGCATGTGTTATAGTTAGTTATTATATGTTTTTTATGAAATTTAGTGTTGTGAAAGTGTCTGCTGGTGCTGATTTACGTATGAAAATGGAAGATTTTTGAAATATTGTTATATTGTTTACTGTGTATATGATGGAACTAATGCTAATAGATTTGTCACACCGTATTTTGGCTGAAATAACAGGCAAAACGACAGCTTAAGACCATTGAATGTTGACAATTTTGTGTACCTTTGGGGACACTGGTCTCGTAGATCTTCTTTGTAAAAATGAACCAAGAGGGGTACGTGAGTACAATACATGATGCTCGTTGACAAGTTCATGTATCTTAATCATTGTTGCATGTCACTTTTGACTTTGAATTTAATTTTGTAACCGACAGTGTGCTTGAATTTTATCAACTTCAATAAGTCATTGAGGGCTTGATGGGAGATGGGGAGGAAAGGATTGTGCAGAAACTGGATTCATTCACATCATAACTGAAATAAGATTCCTGTAATTTTTATGTGGTCGTTGGCTCTCAGTGTGTCTTGAATTGTCATCGAACAATCATGAAGGAGCGTGGGCAGGGCTGGGCTGTCAAGCTACACCAATGAATCGTTGGGGTCAAAGGCATGTCATGCCTCAAAAAAAAAGCGCGTCGTGGCTCCGACACCCGGGAACTAAACCCTCCTACACTAAACTGATTTTGCCCCCTGAGGACAAAGAAAAACCTGTCACAAAACTTGCGTTTTATGACATCGTGAGTGATGCCTGTTTCCTTCCATGCTTGTTGGTTAAGTTTCATCTTGTGTTCTTGGTATGGGTTGTGTGTTGCCTGATGTGCCTCGTGGTGGGTGTGTGGTGGTGTGTGTGTGTGTGTGTGTGTGTGTGTTGTATGCATGTGTTTTTTTGTAGTGTGCGTGTGCTGCTTAGATGTTTTGTGGGTTGTGGTGTGCTGTGTGTGTTTGCTAGCATGCATGTAACGCTTGTGTGTGAGGTGAGGGCAGAGTGTCAAGACGGAAAAGAATGACTTATGTTTGAGATTACATGAAGGTACTCGATGCAAAACATCTCGTACCAGTGTTGTCAGTTGTTTTATCATAAAGACACAGATGAAACATGTCCAACTAGTGATTGACAGTGACATCAGACTTTCTGAACAAAAGATTTCTGTGTTTAAACAGCATGTTCATGTAGGGGGTAGAAGATTTGTTTCTCGGTCCTTTGATCTATTATCGTTTATTTTAGGTTCTAGTACTAGATGTCATTTCCCCGTCTAAATTTGTGTTTTTTCTGGTACAATTTTGCCTCATGATGTGCCCAAGATTATACATCCTAAAAAAAGTTCCTCCTCTTCGTAAATCGGTGTTTTCTCGGTTTCATATATCTTCAGGGTCAATACTTGAATTACCATTGCTGAGTAAAGATTGCCTTCCTTCAGAGTCGCTGTTTCCTTTCCAGTACATTTCTTTCATAGGATGTATAATTCCCTCCCCTTTCAAGGTCATGTGTGTTCTGCAACTGTCTCACACAGTCAGCATGAGATAAAGAAAAGAAAATAAAAGCCTCCTTCCCATTTAAAGTCATGTTGCGCCAGCATTGCTAACATTTCTGGTAATGGGTCAATGACCTAGAGTTGCTGCCGTGTGTGATAAAATAAACGATATACCTCTCTAAAGTCGGGTTGTTCTGTACATGTCGTCTCATCCGGCGCACAATAAGAGTCAATATATATAATTTACATCACCAGTGAAGAAGATTTCCATTTTGAAGTCATGTTATTCTGCTACATTTTCTATCATGGTCGACTCTAGATTTACATAATAAAAATTTTCATTCCAGTAAAAACATCCTTCCCATGAAGAGTCATGTCTTTCTGTACATTGCTGTCATGGACAGTACTTAGATTTACATACCAGTTGAAGACTTGCTCCCTTTAAAGTTATGTTGTTCTGGTACATTTATGTCATGGTCAATACTAAATGTACATCACAGTGAATGGATGAACTCGCTTTAAAGATTTTGTGTGTGGTGTGTGTGTGTGTGTGTGTGTGTGTTTTCTTGGCCATTTCTCTCAGATCCAGTCACGATGTACCTTCAGACAAAGACACCACTTCCAGTAAGAGCCTGTTTTTTTTTTTTTTTCCCTGAAACTTGACATGTGAAAATTTATTTTCGGAATCACTCTGGAACATCATATTCTTCTCACCAACGCCACTTTCAAAGTCTGGGTTCAACATTGTTTCTGTCATAGTGATCCATCTAAAACGCAAAATATCCTCAAGCTCTTCCTCTGTGCATCGTTCCATTCCGTTTCCCCTCATTCTTAGATGCCTTGTTGCTTCCTGCTTGGAAATCTGGGAGCAGACAGCGCCCCACATCTGTGATTGCTTTCTTACTAGAAGGAGCATTAATGTAGTTTTTGCAAATGTGCCAACCCAGCTTTCATTGTATTGTGGCACAGAATTTGTAGAAATGTTTGATACACAGTATTCATGGCATGGCTTGCGCGGTTAGTTTTGGGCTGGAAAAGCCCCTACTGCAAGTGTGAACATCTAGGTGGCTGGCTGTGGCCAGTGTGAAAGACCAAGAGAATGATTCTCCGGTAGACAACAGTATTCAGAATGGTGGAAGAGGGTAAACAAAAGGCTTGAAATTAATCCCCAAAACTGTCTTTCTCATCCTCTCACGTCTCTCTCACTTCTGCTCCTCTCTCTCTCACAGGGACATCTCTCACACAGAGAGGATCATCCTCACTTACCATCGTCACATCTCTCACACACACCACAAACACATTACACAGAGAAACTGGAGCGTGTTTATAGTTATGACAAATAAAAGTGCATGTTTTGTGTGTCCTGCAGGACAGAGTACGAGGAAGTGCGTGACCTGTATCTCTCAGCCGTGCAGCCAGCACACCAGCAGACACGGTTGACGCTGATGTGCATGTCTGTGTCTGTTGAAACTTACGCTACACTCATGGCTTCTTGTGTGTGTGTGTCGTTTTGTGAGTGCTGTGTGTGTGTGTGTGGTGTGTGTGTGCTGTGTTTATGTTTGGACAGTATGTATGTGTTTTGTAGTACATCCTGTGTTGATCAGTCACTGTGGTGAGTTCGTATGTTTCTGTATGTCCTTCCCTGCATTGTATCCAATGTGTTTTGCATGACCTTGTACGTCTGAATTGAAAATGAAATGAGGCACGGGAACGGGTAAACAATAACAAGTGAACAAGTAGGTGGTCCAACTCTCGCTCCCATAAGAAAAAAAACCTAACTTTCTTTCAAGTCGAACTTTTATTCAAGACTGGCACAGCCTCTTTTCAAAAACTCTGAATAAAGTCAGAGCCATCTAATAACTAGTGTCTGGGGAAAGACAAGCGCAGGCTAACAGCACACCCTAGCCGTGTCTCTCCCTGATGATGTCCGACCCAGCGGACAAACGGCCTAAGGAGAAGGCACACAAATATCGGGGGGGGGGATCTGTCGGGGGAGCTTCGAGATGGGATTATACAGATGGTTCTCTCACCCCCGCGGCAAAAGCTAGAGAAGAAGAGTTTCATATTTATGATTATTCTTTTGAAGATTCTTAATTTTGATATCCATGTTCCCTTTTCTTTTATCTTCTTTAACTTCAAACCCCCCCCCCCCCCAAAAGTTCAGATCTTTGCTAAGTCAGACTGTCCATGATGGAGTGGCTGTTGGCCTGCGCTTGTTTTCGTCCCCCACTATTAGATTGTTTGTATTTGTCTGACTTCATTCAAGTTTTAAAAGGCTGCGCCAGTCTTGAATAAAAGTTACGCTGAGTTAGTTTTTTTATGGGGGCAAGAGTTACCCTATTTGTTCGTTGTTTTTTGGTACACTGAGTCTTGAAGAACTTGCCTGTGTGGTAGAAGTTGCCACGCGTTGATGGCAGCGTGTGGTTTCAGTGTAAACCTGGGTGTGCTGTTTCAACCTGAGTGGAGAGTACAACAAGCTGTGGACTGTTTTCAGGCTGCACTTCAGGCCAGACCCCAAGGTAGGCTGTCGTTGTTTGATTTGGTTTTGTTCTTTGGCGTTATAATGATAGCTATATCCCTCCCTCCCCCAGGAAAGGTGTGGTAATCTTTAAGGCTTCTGAAAGTTAGGTATGGGAAAAAGTATGAATTTGTCAATTTTGTGCTATGTTGATGTCAGTTTTTTGGTAAAATATTAATTTTCAGGTTTGTGGCTGATGTCAAGCACAGGGAAAGTATGTAATCTTTAAGTTTGTGTCTGATGTCAAGATTTGGAAAGGTATGGAATTTGTAAGCAAATGCCTGATGTGAGGTATTCGAATGATATGAAATTTTCAGGTTAGTGCCTGTTTGTGCATGATGTCAAGTTTGGGGAAAAGCATCAGATTTTCAGGTCTGTGCATGATGTCAGGTGTGGGAAAAAAATATGACTTCTTCAGAATTTTTACCTGATGCCAGGTTTTGCAAAAGAGATGAAAACTGTTGGGTTTGAGCGCCTGAGGGGGAGGATTGGACATTATGATACTTGAAGAGTGGTGGTGCTGGGTTTTTTCAGATTTTTTGTCCTTAAATAATAAACATCCTCAGAGATTTTGTTAAACAACATCATAACAGTTGTAGGTTTAAATCTACATGAAAAAAAAGGAAAACTCCCTAGGTCCTTTGTTGGACACGGTTGCTGCCTGATGAAGTGACTGACACTACAACTGACCAATCAGTGGACTAATTAAACTGACCAACAAGCAAGCTAAAATGACTCATCTGCTAGTCGGCCAGTTGTCAGTATGGTCTTTGTTTCAGGACGCCTTGTTGTGGAACAGGCTGGGGGCACGATGGCCAATGGGGGACGAAGTGAGGAGGCGATTGACGCCTATCACAATGCACTGGAGCTGTCGCTCCGGTTTCACATCCGCTCACGGGTACAATCTGGGCATTGCATGCATCAACTTGGGAGCTCACAAGTGAGAATTGTTCCATCCTGTGTGTGATGCATGCTGACGTTTCATGGATAAGTATTAAGTTGTCGAGTCTTTGGCATGTATACAATGCCTACTTGAATTGATGGACTCACGATAATGTGCAGCAGTTTTGCTAGCATGGTATATTACTTGCCATACATTCCAAAAAAAAGTACATACGATTTATGGCTGGCCATTAATTCGTGTGTGCGCACATATGTGAGCTCACAGAAGATCAGCGTTAAAGGTGAAGGTTAATTACAGCTTACTTTTTTAAAAACTTCTATTCGTAAATTTATTATTTTGAATCGTAATTTAATATATCAGCAGGCACAGAGTAAAATATTTCATGTGATTGGTTTTGTGTGTGTGTGTGTATTTACCGCTACAATTGTGGTGTTGCAGTGACTGAAAAGTAGTTACTTGTCTGTTTGATTTGCAGAGCAAGGCCATAGGAGCACTTTCTCTCTGCCCTGAACAGCTTCAGCAGAAAGAGTCGAGGTCCGGCTGGCATCCAGTCTCAGATGTCTGACAACATCTGGTCCACCCTGCGAATGTGTGTGTCCTTGATGTCACGGCATGATCTCTATCCTCTATGTCTGCGACAGCAAAGACATCAACGCCCTCTGTACCGAGTTTGGAGTGAGCTCGTGACAGCAGAGGGGACTGTGCTGCAGAGAGCATGCCAAGAGTCGAAATGTGCATAGAATTTGATGCGTCTCCTTCACAGGACCTGGAAGCTGCATCTGCAGAAATGCATGCATTGAAAAATATCCAGGGCCTGCCTGAAATACAGAGAACATGCCTTGTTATAACCAGTATAATCAGACTTCTGAAATGAGTAGTTGCTGTACAAATCGTTTCTGGAATCAGCTATGATCAGTCAGCCAGTGGTGTGTGTGGATCGAGGTGAGGCGGTGTCTTCAGATCGGAGATCATTGTCAGCATAGGTGTAAAGGGCCATCCTCCTCCCCCGCTTCTTCTGTTCACGAGGTTGTTCACGTTGGCAGGATAATCGCCAGGTATTTCAACGTTCTCATTCTTCTTTCGTACGCAGAACCTGTGTCCCCAGTCTTCAAATCTAACAACACTTGCTCCCAGTTCCTATCAGTTAGTGGAGGATGCAAGTGGATCTAAGAGGAGAACCGCGATACCCGTGTAAAGTACAGACAGAACTGTCGTGTGGTGTGTTCAGGCATGCTTGGACGATGCTTGCTGCAAAACTAACGCAGGAAGGGAAATGCCAGGTGTGTGTTGCGGCTGATTTTCACTTGAAAATATATGGGTTTTTTTTAATGGTTGTCCTTGTCCAGACACAAATTCACTTCTATACCTTCACACACACACTGCTGCACAAATTGTCAGGTGTTGATGAAAACTCCCTAATTGCCGAGGAACTGTGATCTATAGTGTCTATACAGTCTTATTTCGTTTATTTCAAAGGTATTGTTCAAAGCCAGCAGCACAGAAACCTACTTTCAGTTGTAAGACTTGGTTTCACAAGCATTATTTAATGCAAGAGTACCCGTAATGGTTTTGTGACATGTTGATTACAGTTTCGTTTTTTTTCTTTTTTATCAAAGTTAATTACGCAAGCGCACTGAAAAAATGTAAAGAAAAGGGTCTTGTGGGTCAGTCATATGAATCGAGTGTAGAGAAAGGGTTCTAAATAGGGCAATTGACAGACTAATCTTGGTCAAGTCTGTACAAAGCCCAAATGTTTTAAATTGGAACTAGAAAAAATCTGTGTGAAATTTAATTGGACATAACCTTTATCTTTAGCATTTATTTAAAAACAGGTTTTGCGGCCTTTTCCCTTGTCAAAAGGCAAACAGGGGCTCTGCAGATAAATTACGCTTTAAGGGTACGTACACCTGAATTGTTTGTGTGCAGTGAGGTCCTACTTTTCTGGGTAAATCATCACAGAAGATAATAATTCATAGAGTTAATGCAACAAATTCTGTTTAACATAGACATTTTGATGAAATTCAACGTCTAAGAAAAATTACTGTTGTTGGGGTGATTTCTGCTATTGCATTAACTCATTCTGAACATAGTCACTTATTGTCTCATTTCTTCTCCATTATGTATATTTTGAAAAAAAAAAGGAATGAACTGCAACCAACAGTAGGAACGAAGTCCAAACTAAAAAACCCACGATTGGTGCAGGGTCAGGGTTTTCTTAGCTGCGTAATTCATCCATCCTTTGGAAATTTTTTCGACATGTTTGTTTAGTGAGTTGTTGGTGTTATTTGGATTTGGGGATTGTTTTTTTCTCTCATGACTAAGGTTTTAGGGAGGAATAGACCTGTCCACAATTATTTTCAACAAAATTTGAACGGAAAAAAGGCATTTAATAGAATTCCAAGAACAGATTGAACTGTTTATATAAAATTTAGTATATATTTCAATTTATTATTGTTTCAAAAATCTGTTTGAGAAGTATTCAAGAACATAAGAATTAGGGTATATGTTGTATTTGTTTATTTTTCTTGGGAAGGAGGAGGGTGAGTGGGTGAGAGAGAGAGTCCAAGTGGCTGCTTCCAGAAAATCTTTATGGAACATTATTAGAGTAGTGGTGAACATGAAGGTTTGATTGGTTGATTTTACTTTCTTAGAATGTCGAAAAATTTAGGGATGATAGGCTATACACACCAGGCTTATGTCACTGTAAAGGGTTAAAGTTTTTGTTTTTGTTGTTAATAGGGCTAATGGTAACCATTGCGTCATTTATAACATTGCAATTCTCCAAAACTGTATGAAACATTTTCTGTAGTGCATATTGGTTTTCTCTCATAGAGCTTATGATCAAGCTAGCAAAGGCAAAAAAAAAAAAAAAAGAGAAAAAGCAACGAATTAGGTGATGTGTTTCTTAATTTTTTGATATTAATATCTGCCACATTCCTGAAAGCCCCAGGTGACGGATTAAGTGATATGATTCTTAAAATTGCTGTCTATACTATAATAATCTTTTACAATTACTGAAAACATGATTGATGAAAAACAAAGACATTAAACATTGTACTGCCAATGCTAATGTAACAGAGAATCGAGTTGCTTAGTAATCATCAGAAAGAAAAAAATGTGTCTTGGTGAGGCTAATATGCCCCCCTAGCCAAATGAAGTGATGCTGTGATGGTTATGATAGAATTTGTTGACAGAGTGACTGTGTTGCTTGAATTAAAAGGGCAATTTATTTTTATTTTTCTGGCAAACCCAAGACGAGAGGGGAAGAAAAAAGAAAATGATTTTTTGTTTACCCTGAAGACCTGGTTGCTAGTAGAGACAAGATGAATGCAGTTTTTTTGGTGACTGGCATGGGACGAAAAGGGGTGAATGTGGGTTTTTCAAGTCAAGTGGCAGTCTTTGGCTTAAAAGAGCGTTAATGCATTTTACGGTGACTGTGGGCTTGTATTAAAGTGGATGCGTTTTCTGTGAGGCTACGGGGATTGGACAAAGGCGGTAACTGTGTTCTTCTGGACTGACTGTTGCTAGGAAAAAGGATGAATAGCTTTTTTTATTTTTGAGTGACTGGAAGAAAAGGCTCATAAATGTATTTTTTTGCTCCTCATAGTGTAGTACTAGTCGGAATGGAAAAGGTTAAACCTGAGTTCTGTAGAAGTGCCAGAAAAAACGGACAAGAGTACATGTATTAGTTTGTAATGATTGTGATGGCTGGACAAGAAGGTGAACTGCCTTTTCCAATTTACTAGTGGCCATGAGAAAGGAGCCCTGTATGCTTGGAAAGTGTGAATCCAGTTTGCTTGTGAGACTGAGACTGACGGGGGGGAGGAGGTGAAGAGAATCAATTATTCTCGATACCTCTTGCTGGACAATGACATGGCAATGTATTAGTGGTGACAGGGAAAAAAAATGGCAAATAATGGGTTTATAAGAGATGAATACAACTTTTCTGGTCAGTTTGGCAAGAAAATGCTGAAATTTATTATTCAGGTGAATGGACGGAAAGGTGTGAAAGACGTGTTTCTGCTGACTGTGGCGAGAAGGACAGGGATGAGACATATGTGTGTGGTGATTTGGGTTGGATGAATAGAACTATGGTGTTACATTAGTTTTTACACCTGTGAAGTTTTCATCAAAAGATGACGAGTTTTTTGGCCAAGAATAATCTGTCATGATTCATGCTCAATAGAGACTTTGCATAGTAAAGAATTCTGACTGAATGTGTGTGTGTTTGTTTGTTGTGTGCTTGGCTTTGGGATTGCTGCGGTCTATGATTGAACATTTGTGTAAAGCGATTTTGTGTGTGGTTTGCTATTATTTTTTTTTTCTCAATTTGTTGTGTATACATACTCGTTTATACTTGAAGCAACAGTTTGCAGTATATGGCGTGTTAGTGTATACATACTCTTTATACTTGAACCACACGACTATATACATTATGAACATGTACACCTAAAAGAAGTTTTTGAAAATCTATTTATTAGACAAGGCAAGAGAAAAAAAAAAAAAGCGATCATAGAGTGGACAACTCATTCGCATCAATAGTGGGCTGTTTAATTGTAAACTGAAAATGAACTGAAAAGACCAACCAAGCAGGAAATATGGCAAAGGGTTAACAGCTGCTTACACAATGCCACAGAAAATGAAAATGAAGGAAAAACAAATCATTGCATACACACAATCAAATGCATTTTTGTTTGATTTACATGATCTGGTCTCTCTTGTTTCAATAGCATTAATTTCCAAGTGGTGCACAGCACGGACAACTTTTTTTTTCCTGTCATAGTCAAACAATGAAGTATCATCATAACTATTTGCTTTCCTAAGGACCACGCGAATTAATTTTTCAAGAATAATCTCACAGCATGGTCTTTATGAAACTCATTTCTGACAGTCAAAATATCTGTTGCATTAAACACAGACCTTTTCTTGTTTTCTTTTCTGCACACACTCCCAAAATTTTTGTGCACACATACCAAATATCATTCATGTGAGCCTCCTTCTACTACAACTGTTCTTTAAAAAAAAAGCCAAACGTCGGTCTTTCTTTAAAGATGATGAATTTAAAGTGAAAATATTTGTACAATCAAAGCTGGATTTCTAACAAGTAAAAAATCACAATCAATGTAAAGTGTCTATTCTAAGTGCAAGTTGAACACAGAACACACCCTCAATTCCAAAGATTGATATGTTTCGAGTGCATTCTTATATGAACTAAGCACAAATCTGGAGAGGAGGGACACATTCTTACCTACGTCACTAAATTATTATATCCTAGCTGTCCCAACACACAGACTTCTTCAGGACCGATTAACTAGTTTAGAGAAGAGAAATTCTTGGTTAGCAGTTCATTATCAGGTATCATTTACATCTGCGGTTCAACATATAGAAGTCAAGTTAAAAATAACACCCTTGCCAAGTTTTAGATCTTTCCTTTATTGGTACCATAAGTTATTTGTTATA
This sequence comes from Conus betulinus, assembly GCA_016801955.1. NCBI lineage: Eukaryota > Metazoa > Mollusca > Gastropoda > Neogastropoda > Conidae > Conus > Conus betulinus. The sequence continues at coordinate 18,043 of JADBJO010027722.1, forward strand.
ACTTGATAAAAAATCTCTTCATTACAAGTCTCATTGACTTGTGCCTACTAATACCTTACACTTGTGGCAAAATCTTTCAGTCTCCACTGGTTGTGAAATCTTGTTGGGACTTGAACATGACTTTCAATGTAATCCAGGTTGAACCCTCACAGCATAAAGGCTTTATCATCATATTGTCTCCTATATAATCCTTATAAGAAATCATATGTAATCAATGCATTTTCAAACTGACCAAACAATCTTAGTAGTATACAGATTAGTACAGCAAGGCATAATTTTTCAAATGGCTCCACAAGCATGCAAAAAGTGAACTTCATTATTCGGGGGGCACTTATCTTAAAACATTTTTTTTTCAACATCGCCCCAAAATAAAACCAAAAAAAAATTGCAAAGTTAAAAAAAGAAAAAAACACAAAACGTCACACTGGGTGTATTTGATTTATGTAAACGGCACCATCTAGCAATAAAATACACAAAGTTTGCATTTGTGAAATACTTGTCCAATATTTCCCTCTGCTGAAAATAGTGGAATGTGACAGCCCTCAACGTATCCTGAAACAGCATGACATTCAAACTTAGATTTAACAATGAATTGAAACTTATGCTGGCACCCCCCTTCACCCTTAAAAGTAAAAAAACAAACAAACAAACCATGCTTTTGTTATTAAAGTATGAAGTACAAACTGAAAGACAAAACTGCCAGATATGCTGTAATCAAGCATGTCAGATCTCAAAACATGCTACACCATAAACAAAATGCGTAATTCTGGTACATTAACAGGGGTCAACAATTCAATGCCCCGACATAACGCTTAAAACTAACCATGTAAACATGTAAAACATAGTTTACCCAACACCTTGCAATCGTCAAAAGTGATGTGGTACATGAGAGAAGCCTTGAAAATGTGGCAGCTCTCCTCCACCCCCCCTCCCCAAAAAGGCAGAAGCTGCATTTTTTCATAATATCAAAGCAAAACTGTTGGTTTACATAAAAACCTGAACCGGCTATGATAAATCAATTTGAGAAAACTTGGCACCAAGTTTAACTGAATAACAGAATACTTTCCATGATGATTATACCGATATAACCACTGATGGGATTGTCCTGTTGAACACAACTCTCCAGGCAAGGTAGGAACGTTTTTTGACCAATAATTTCTTTTTTTTTTCATTTTCTGTACACAAAGATTTGTTTTTTCTTAAATCAAGGAAGTCTCAAACTAAGAACACATGAATTTGTTGTGTACCAGTGAAATCTGGTTTTGACCTATTCCATAGCACATCAGGGAATGCCTTTCAAAATTTCACCTGCATTGACATGTTGTTTTACAGACTTAAAAGTTCTTTTAAACTACCATCTCAATCAAGATCATGCTTCAGTAGTTTTAACATTAATGCCTCCAACTTAATCAGTCACTTTCCAGTCTTCTTCTTTGCTTCCCTAATTTTTGTTGTTTGTTGTTGTTGATACGTTGAAGACAGGATTTGAACCTAAGTGACAGTGCACCAACAATGATTTTAATCTTCATTGTAAAAACCAAGGAATCAGATGATGATGCAAATGACCAATTTTGAAAATCTGTTTGCAGATTTTGATCTTAATCAGTCCTCTTTGGCAAATTTACACAAGTCAGATACAAAATCCACAAACTAAGTCCTCTTTTCCACTAAAATTTCATGGCGGTGTGTCCGAAAACTTGAACGTTTTCTACTACAACAGCATCTCGCAGAAAAACTGTATCTTCCTTTCACAGCTTCTGGCCCCCTGTCTGTATGATGCAGTGTTGGAAAAAGAGAATTACAACAGTTCATGAAAAGAAGTGCCAGCTGAACGTGTTAAACTGGTGATGTAACGTCTAATGAGGTGGCCGATGTCAGATGTGTACGCTGAACAGCCATAGAGACCCTTCACCAAGGAGATGGGGGGGGGGGGGACAGACAACCAATGTAAGGCTACTCATTTTTTCGGCATTCTGACAACCAAAGTGAAGAGACTACCTACAACTACTATTGACACATTCCGTTTTCATGAGCTGAATAGAAATCCTTTGGTTCGAAATATGCACTGCCTCTGCCTCTAGGACACATGACACTACACAAAGAGAGAGAAGCAGAGCAGAGAATGATTCTACCAGTTCTGATGGCCTGTGCCCATGACTGTCTATTAACATCATAAGCGCAGAACGTGGTCCCTTCTTGCTTCTCGTTTTTTTTTTCAATTTCATGAAAACCCCAAAACACTTCAAAACATTCTTTTTACGTAAAAACAAAACCCTGCTGCCATAATAACACTGCAGAACAAGTCAATTGCTTTCTTTGGTATCTAACCCTGAAATATCAATAGTAAATCAATTCTACATATATATCAAAGCATCTTCTGCTCACAATTTTTCACTATTCACCAATTAATCAGACTGAGCACAGTAGGTGGCATGTGTTCATCTAGTTCATTTTCAAAAGAGGAAAACAAGCGCTGAATAACTTGCATAGATCACTTGATGAATACTCTTCTGACTCACCACTAGTAAATTCTCTGACTTGCAGAAATACTGTCTATGTATATGACACAAGAGTGACACCAAAAAAATAGAATACATACAATAGTATCAAACACATGATAAGAAAATTATGGTCAACTGTTTACAGTGTACAGTTTTTCCCAAGATCCTATGGTGATACACAGAATCGTCCAATACTCAAAAAGACCTGAAAGCATCTGTCGACGTCAAACGGTATCAGGCAACAAGACCCCCAACCGATCAGCATTGGCCGAAGAACTCGACTGTACTTCCCAGACGCAGGCGGTCCGAATAACATTCCAGGTATTCCGCTGCCAGGGATTCCCTCTTCCTTGGTTTCTACTTCACGCATCAGTAGTCGTTTTAGTGTCCAAGTGACCCTGACTACTCCGCCTAACACAGGATGGATCTGTCACATTGTG
>JADBJO010027723.1:0-15000 GCA_016801955.1 Conus betulinus
CTCCCTCAGTCCTACCCAATCTCCTCCTGCACCACTCCCCCCAGTTCCCCCTCTCTCTCTCTCTCTCTCCTCCTCTCGCGCTCGCTCGCTCGCTCGCTCTCGCTGCTCATTCTCGCCGCTCGTTGGTACAGCCAAATGTCTTGTGAGTACTATGGTACGCACACATGCCTTTGTTTTGTATATAGATCATCACTGTATGTATAGTATTTACTCTATGGGTATTTTGTTGTAACACCCCGCACACATCATGTCTGTGGGAGTGTGCCATCTTTTTCCCTGTCCGTGGTGTCGAAAAGTGCGTCATCTGTTGAGTGTGTTGACTCATCGGCACAGGAAGAGAGGTCATATAACATTTCAAATTCGTTAGTAAGCTGTAAAAGTCAGTCAAGCAATTTGAAGGAATGTCCTGACAGCCGACATTAACTTTTCTTAACACACACACACACAACACACACCAAGACACACACACACACCCACAACCACAACCAACACACACAACACGACACACACACACGTCACCACACACACACACACCACACACACACACACACACACACACACACACACACACACACACACACTCATTTCCTCTCCTCTCTCTTTGTCCGTCCCCCGCTCTCTACTGCCGCCGTTCATCTCTCTCTCCCCTCTCCTCACGTCCTCGCCCCTCCTATCACTCCGCAACCCGCTCTTCCCTCCTCCTCTCTTTTCTTTTCTCTCTCCTCTCTCCTCTCTCTCTGTATGTGGAGAAGGTGGTAGGGTTGTGGGGGGGGGGGGGGTGGGGGGGGGGGGGGTGGGTGGGGGGGGAGGTTTCCTACAGGTTGATAAAGAGCAAGAGAAGAATTTACAGCAGACCTTACAGAACCTGTAATTACATCAGGTTTTATGTCTTATGCAACAGATGACTTCACGTGTTTATTGTAGTCTTGGTAATGACGTCAATGGTCCTTTTCTATGTGCAGTGTGGGCCAGAAGAGGCTAAGCAGGTGACGTGTTGAAAAGAGTGGGGTCTTTTTTTTTTTTTTTTTTTTTTTTTTTTTTTGATGATGCCTTACATTTCGTTCTCTCATACCGTCTTCCCATTTCCCTTTTTCTTCTTGCTTTCTCTTGTTCCTTTCTTTCATTCTTCTTTGATTTCTTTCGCTTGTTTCTTGTTCCTATGAAACAGCTATCAGTAGCAGGGACGGATAAAAAACAGAGCCCCTGAAAGCCATGGCAGAAGCAGCAGAGAGGTGTTTCAAGCTGAATCTGGTCAAGGAGGACAAAAGTGAACTTCATAAGGCTAACCTTTCCTACAATATCAGGTGTCCCAGTGGCTCAGTTGTTAGTGTGCGAGTCATTAAGTGGAAAATGAGCATGTCCAGAGGGGCATGGGTTCGAATCCCAGCCATGGCTCGTCCCAAGATGGGAAAACAAGGGGCAGCAGAGGGACATCCGGAGTCATGAACCGGGTGTTGGCCCACCCCCCCCCCCCCCCCCCCTAGAGTGTCAGGAGATAAGGGCCGAAACACTGCTTGCAGGGGCTTCTCTTCTGAGGACTCTCTGTTGCCACGCTCGCCACGTTGTTTCTTTCTACTGTTTTTTCTTCTCTTCTTCTGTCGCCCTACGTCTTTCTCTCTTATTTTCCTCTTTTTTTCCTTTTTTTTTTTTTTAACTTTAATGTCTTTCTCTTTGGCTCGCCGTTCTCATCACATATACAAGTTGTCTTTCTGTAAAACTGAATAGTATATTAACAAGAACAATGTGAATCTCTGCAGTCTTCAAGGTGAACTGGTGTCATGCCCATGATTGTGCATTATAGTGGAGATGGTGGCTGGGTGATGGGGGTTGGTGATGGTTCAGCCCAGAGGAAAAGGCATGAAGGGGATGTGAGGAATCAAGCAGAAGCCATGAGACATCCAGAACAGTTTTTGAGGTCTTATATGCCTTGGGTGTGTCAGTAGTAAAGTTTGTTGTCCCCTTAGAACCTTTGTTTGAACTGCTTATGATGGACGGACAGACAGACAGCAGACAGAGAGGGAGACAGAGTAGACAGATATACGGTGCGTGCGTGCGGTGTGTGTGTGTGTGTTTGTGGGTTGGTCGTGTGTAGTGTGTGTGTTTGTGTGTTGTTGTTGGTTGTTGTTGGTGTTGTTGGCTTTGTTGTCTATTGTTGTTGTTGTTGTGTTACTGACAAAACCTATTTGGTTTTTCACTTCTACTCATGTCCTATTTCCCGTTTGGGTCAACAAGGCTCTGTGGTAAGAAACACAAAGGGAAAAAAAAAAACCTTAAAACGTAATTCAGCTGCTTCTTTAAACTGGCTTTGAAATAGAGTTACAATCCTTATGAAATACATTTTTTCAACTTAAGTGCAGTTGTACCCAAATCCAATGATGAATATAAGAGATCAGTACACACCAAATCTAATTGCAAGTGATACCAACCTTAATCCGATGCATACTATACCGGGCTGCCAAACACATTTCACCACCACCTAATTCAGATAACATACGGACTCATTGTGCTAAGCCATACCAAACTCTAATGTCATAACACACCATCCCTCATGGCGTTACAAACGTAGTGTCATACATACAAACTAACCTCATGAAATTGTATACCAAACCCCCAATGCCTATATACTCATTCTAAATTCCATGCATACCAACATTCAAGCAACTGATACGAACCTTATGGCAATTGTATTCTAGCCCCTGACTTGAAATACCACAGCACAACCTAGTTATGCCTTATAAACCTGATGCAATAAATACCAACCTTTTTATTTTAACAATTGCCATGCCAATCCCAACCCCCAATGCAATGCATATCAACCCTACTCTGTGTGTGTGTGTGTGGTGGTGCGTGGTGCGTGTGCGCGTGTGTGCGTTTGTGTGTGTGTGTGTGTGGTGTGGGTGTGTTGTGTGTGTGTGTGTGTGGTGTGTGTGTGTGTGTGTGTGTTGCGTGGTGTGTAGGTGTGTGTAGGTGTGTACTTGTGTTTGTGGTGTGTGTGTGTGTAGTGTGTGTGTGTGTGTGTGGTGTGTTGTGTGTGTGTGTGTGTGTGACTGTCCTGTTGTTTGTTGTGTTCTTCAGTGTTAAAGTCTTCCCACTAAAAGTGATATCAGACGATGTGCGTGTGTGTGCGCGCACGTGGCGCGCAAGTGTGTGTGTGTGTATGTGCGTGCGTGCGTGCGTGTACGTGCGTGCGTGTGTGGTGCGTGTGCGTGTGTGTGGTGCGTGTGTGTGTGTGTGTGTGTGTGTGTGTGTGTGTGTCTGTGTCTGTCTGTGTGTGTCTTTGTCTGTGTGAACATGTGCATGCCTGTAATGATTCAATTACAATAAAACAAATAAAGCAACACCCCCCCCCCCCCCCTCTCCCCCGCACCTCATAAAAAACATTATTTAAGTGGAAAAAAAATCCAATTACACAATATGTAAAACTATAGGGAACGCGTCCAATGGACCACTTTGTCAGTTTCTTGAGCACTGTCAATCATATTTGGATAGGTAATACGATGCAGGTCGATTTAAATGTGTAAGAACGAACGGTGGTTAACCACTCAAAAAAATGTTAAACAAATTTAAAGATAAATACCAACTGAACTACGTGACAGCTTTTGCAAATTTGTGTAAAGATAGAACCAGTCATTTAATAATCTAGATATAGACAGGGAACCGGATCCATCAGATGGAGTATCGTCACCAGTTTTGCTAATAATTTTCCTTTTGCTCTTGGACAGTAAATTAATAGATGTTCAACTCCAACTCCACACTTTTCTCCACACATACATTTAACATTTTTGCTGAATTTTGTCCGAAGTGAATTCAACCGCATTCTATGCATTAAGCTTTGTATTATGGAGGCAAGGTCGGGTCTTGATGAGGCCCATTAGATTTTTTCCAGAATTGGGTTTTAATACAGTTGCGGTAACTAGTTAATATTCTGTGTCTGTGTCTGGGTGTCTGTGTGTATGTTTGTACGTGTGTGTGGTGTGGTGTGTATATGTGTGTGTGTGTGTGGTGGTGTGTGTGTGTGTGTGTGTGTGTGTGTGTGTGGTGTGTGTGTGTGTCTGTCTGTTCTGTATGTATGTACTATTATGTGTATGTATGTATGTATGTAATGTATGTATTATGTGTGTGTGTGTGGGGTGTCTGTTGGTGGTGTGTGTGTGTGTGTGTGTGTGTGTGTGTTGTTCTGTGTCTGTGCCTGTGTGCTCCCGTACGCGAGCAGTGTTCATATGTACATATACATCATAAGGTTTGCTGTGGCCATCATTTCAATTCATCAGTGTATATTTTGTGTTGCTGTGGATTGATCAGTGTATATTTGTGTGGCTGAGGATTGATCAGTGTATATTGTGTTGCTGTGGATTGATCAGTGGATATTTGTGTGGCTGTGGATTTGAATCAGTGTATATTTGTCTGGCTGTGTGTCGGTGTGGACAGTCTGTGCAGGATGCCATCCCTGCTTCAGGAGAAGTCCATGCAGGACTGTCGCCGACCCAGCAGATTCCAGAGTCCACCATCAATACCCTGGAGGCCCAAATCGACGGGCCCCGCTAATGGCTGACATGCTTCAAGCCGCACTGGTGGCCGGCCCGTCCCTCCGACAAACTGGGTCAGTGGAAGACGTAGCATGTCCGGAATTAACCGTTGAGCGACGTGTGTGCAGTGATGTGTTTGGTGTGTGTGTGGTGTTGTTGTGTGTGGTTTGTGTGTGTGTTGGTCTGAAAACAGTCATTTTAAAGAAACTGAGACAACACACCTTTTATACTTAAAAACGAACTCAAACTCTCGACCACCCTCGCCCCCCCGAAAAGAGCCAACTTCTGATCCTGCATGTTGGATTCTTATGATAACAACGTGTGCTATCTTCTCACTAGATGAAGGTTTGCCAATGTTCCAGCTCTCGAATACCCCCCCCCCCCAAGAGTTTTTTTTTTACTCTTTGATTCTATATCTAAAAAAAAAAAATCACCAGTTTCAATTCGTCATTAATCAGCCCTCTGGAGCCGCCAAAATCCCAGTTCGATATCTTTTCCATTTATCAAAGGACTTGACCTTTTCCAATTCTGGGTCTGAAGCACTTTGCCCATTGCAACTTGTTGTGTTTTTCTTATACCGTTAGCCTCACTACGTTCGAACCTTCAGGAGGAAGACTTACGTTTAGAGCACAATGATCATGAGAAGTCCTTTTTTCCTCTTCTTCAAGTCCCTTTATTGGCTTTGTAGAAGTGACAGAGTTCTATAAAGAATCTCTCTTTACGCTGCTTTTTTTTTTTTTTTATTTTTTTTCTTTTGTTCTTTCTTTCGCTAGTCCTTATGTCCTAATTTTTTTTACTAAGCTTCTCTCCTGATCTGCAATCACATCCAAGCACGCAAAAACCAGGAAGAGAAGGGAGTTTCTTTTTTTTTTAGCTAAGCTGCACAAAGGAATACTTCCAGAGTACAGAGAGCGAGAAGAGAGAGAGAGACAGACAGACAGACCGACAGATCAACAGACAGACAGACCAATACGAGACTGATGCAGATTCTAGACAGAACAAAGACAGAAGAATAAGTACAATAAGAACAAGAAGAAGAAGCAGAACAATAGAATAAGAAAACACGAACAGAGAATAAGAAGAAAAGAAGAAGAAGAAGAAGAAGAATAGAAGAAGAAGACACAAAAGAAGCCAAGAAGAAGAATAAGAGAACAACGAAGATGAACGACAGAACCGAAGAAAAAGGCGAAGACTTGTCCATAAACCGAGTCCTTTAACAACCTCCAACGGGCTGTACGTGTGGGGTAAAAACTCTGCTTGTGTTCAGCAGGCCGACAGGAAAGGGCTAAGCTGGTGTTAGTCATCTCTTTAGTGCTTGTTAGCGCCGCGTCCCCCGCTATACCGAGCCCTTTCCAAGGCTTGGCGGAAGCGAAAGAAAGCCATTTTGAAACAGTGACACTTTAGAAGCAGGGAACTCTGTCTGTCCTGTCTGTCTGTCTGTCTGTATCTGTCTCTCTCTCTCTCTCACTCTCTCTCTCTCTCTCCTCTCTCTCTCTCTCTTCTCTCGTCTGTCTGTCTGTCTGTCTGTTCTCTCTCTCTGGTGGTAATTCTTTGTTTCCTTTTTAAATCCTTCCAGCTTTCTCGGATACCGTTAGAAATAGCAGCAACGATGGTTTGATTAATTACGATACCAGATATAAGCAGAGATGGACAAAAAAAAAAAAAGGTCAATAAGACTCCAGACCAAAGGGGATCTTACAGTATCAATAATTAGGTTTTTGACAACTCAGTGATGGTAAATTAAGCCGTGGGTGAAAAAAAAATCCTAGGCTCTGAACTGGTGGCTATATTGATTAACAGATATTTTTTCTCACATGTTTTAAAAATGTTTTTTATAGAGCAATGGGATTTCTCTCTCTCTCTGTCCCCCCCTCCCTCACACACAACCACGCACACACACACACACACACACACACACACACACACACACACACACACACACACACACACACACACACACACACACCTTTTCCCGACACCTTCTCCCAAGCACAGATGAATTCATGTCTACAATATCCTAGCGACACACCCAAATATTCTAATTCTAATACAAAGACCGCCGTCTGCTGTCTGTCTGTTGTTTGGCTGTCTGTATGTCTATCTGTCTGTCTGTCACGTCAGTCTGTCTGTCTGTCTGTCTGTCTATCTGTCTGTCTGTCTGTAAGTAAGTATGTATGTATGTTTTTGTATGTATGTATGTAATGTTTACATGTTTGTATATATGTATGTAATGTTACGTACGTACCTATGTATGTATGCGTGTATGCATGCATGTAGCATTGATTATGTATGTATGTATGTCTGTATTAACGTATCGAATGCAGTCCTGTATCGCTTGTAGCAGTCTGTATTTGTTGCTGGTCATACCAATCCACACTTTTCGTCTAAATATTTCTTAATTTAGCATGCTGACTCCTTTCATACTGGGCGCACAAAAAGCAATTCGCGCAATGTGCACACAAATCGCATAAATCGCACTCTGATGCGACCATGTGATGAAGCTTAGTGATGTGGGCATCAGAAACGAGTCAAAACACACCTCGCCGCTGGTGTTCACGTAAACTAAAAACACCAATGTTTATAGTCGAAAGGTATAAAACAACTTGAGCGCCATAGACTGAAAATGTAACGGTCCCTGGGTTTAGCAGCTCTCTCTCATTCTCTCTCCCTCTCTCTCTCTCTCTCGCTCCCTCTCTCTCCCCTCGTCTCTCTCTCTCTCTCTCTCATATCTCTCTCCTCTCTCCTCTCCTCCTCTCTCTCGTGTTGTGTGTGGTGTGTGTGCGTGTGTGTGTGTGGCGTGTGTGTGTGTGTGTGGGTGTGTGTGTGTGGTGTGTGTGTGTGTTCGTGGGCGCGCGCGTGTTGTTTGTGTTGTGTGTGTGTGTTATGTGTGTGTGTGTTGCGCGCGCGCATCGCGTTAGCTGTGTGTGTGTGTGTGTGTGTGTGTGGTGTGTGTGTGTGTGTGTGTGTGTGTGTGTGTAGTGTGTTTCATGGGATTCGACGCGGGTCCCTGAGGCGAAGGGGTAGAGTAGAGTGGAGCGAGAAAGGACGAAGGAAGAGAGAAGTGGGGGGGGGGGGGGGAACAACGGGGAAGGGGGGGGTGGGGGTATAGGACAAGGGAGGGGCGGGAGAAGGGTGCTTTGGGAGGATAAGGGTCATCAGGCGCAGTGGTGATGCAGGAGAAGATGGAGGGGGCAGGATCGTGGGAGGGGGGGGGGGGGTTCTTGATTTTTGGGTAGGAGGATAAAAGTGTGGGTGCGAGGGGTTGGAGGGGGTGGGGGGGTAAGAATAGATGAAGGGTAGATTTATTGGCAAGGGACAAAGGGGGTGGGGGTGGAACAGGTGGGACTTTGGAGGGGGAAAGACCGAGTGAATCGGGAAGGAGTTGATTGATGGGGGGGGGGTGGGTGGGGGGGGGGTGGTGGGGGGGGGGGGGGGGGGGGGGGGGGGTGGGTTGATTCGGTCAAGGGGGGGGGGGGGGGGGTGCACAGAGTGGGGGGGGTGGGGGTGGGGGGGACCGATATGGATGTTGGGGAGGAGGTACGTCAAGGAGTGAGAGCGATCGGGAGGGGGAAGGGGGGAAATAGCGCACTTGAGGGTAGAGTATGGAGGAGATGATGGGTCCGGGGTGTAAACCGGTTACGTGGGGCAGCCCGCTGACAGATCAAATCGGGATACTGTTTTTCTTGATTGAGGAGGTCTCCAAGTCTGTGTCTTCCCGTGTCCTCACATGTCTGTCTTGTGTGTGTTGTGTGTGGTCTCTGTTCTCCTTTAGGTCTGATTCGTCAAGTTATCGCCTCCTCTACCGCCACATCGATTAGTCGGGCATCCGTCTCTACGTTGGCGGACCGGATCTTAACAATGCTGGTGAGTCGCCCTCTCTCTCAGATCGCGGCTCGCTCGTCATCTCTCTCCGTCTCCTCTCTCTGATCGTCATCCTTCCAAAAGGCCAGATGCAGTAAGTACCGGGGGTAAGTCAATCTGAAGCCTGGGTCTGCCATCTCGTCCCTCTGATTATTTCTCCCCTCACTCTCTCTCTACGCCCGTCCTCTCTCAACCAATCACTCTCTCTCCTCCTCTCCTCCCCTCCTCCAACTCTCTCCTCGCTCTCCCCTTCGCTCTCTCTCCTCCACTTTCTCCTCTCTCTCCCTCTCCAGTCCCTCTCCAACCTGCCCTCCGTCTCTCATCATCTCCCTCAACACGCATGCACCTCCCCCTCTCCACCCATTCTCTCTCCCTCACTCCACTGCGGGTCGGCGGGGGGTGGGGGGGGCTCTCTCTCCTCCAACTCTCTCTCTCCTCTCCACTCCTCCCTCTCTCTCTTCATCTCTCTCTCTCGGGGGGGGTCTTGTGGGGGGCTCTACTTCCTTTTTCATTTTCATTCTTTCCATCTCTGTCTTCACACCCGCTACTGTTTTACTTCTTTCTTCTTCTTCTTCCTTTGATCTCCCTTCTTTTTTTTTCTTCTTTCTGCCACTTCTCCTCCTCCTCCGTCTTCTTACTCTCGTCCCTCTAGCCTATTCCCACCCTAGACCCGATGTATTTCTTTCGATTGAGGCTGGTGTATAGCAAGGCAATGCAAGCTGATACAGTGTATACCATACAAGCTAGTGTAGCGTTTGTAACACATGGCTTACGCATCGTTTGCAATAGACGCTGATGTATTATCTATTACTAGTGTAGCATTTATAACACATCCTTATGAATTGTGTTGCCGTGGTAGCTGATGCTTTTTTGTGTGTGAATGATGATGGTTTAAGCATTTTGCAATGCAAAGCTGATGTAGTGTATCCAACATGAACCAGCGTAGCATTTTTCATACACAGCTGATACATTGTTGACGAACTTAAAAGCTGATATAAGGCGCACAGGAAGCTGATGTAGTGCGTACAATATACATGAGGTAGCGCTGATAGGTGCGTTGTAGCGTCTACAATGTCACTCCATAGAGCGTCCTATAATCTAAGCTGAGGCTACGTTCACAAAAGTTAGCAAAAGTGGAGTGTTGACGAATTCTGACAGATGTGTGGTGTTTTACAGGTCACGGCGTATCTTTTTCAAGACAAATTAACTCTTTAAAAGGATGTAGTGTTGACAATACAAAGTAGATCTTTATACTATGATTCTGATTGTAGCGTTTCTGGTGGTTTTTATTTTATTTTATTTATTTTATTTATTTTTATTATTTTTTGTACACAAAGTGGAAACGTCTTTACAATTAATCGATGATGACTTTATCGACGAGGTAATTGCAAAAATTATCGACCGTTTACATGCAGTACGGTAGGTTTATTATCAGATGGACAGAGATAATTTATGCAAGTTCCCATTCCCTGCTTGTAAGCAAACCGTATTTTTTGATTATTCTCTTACTGCTGTTTGTAGTTCTTTTCTTTGATTTGATGTTCTATACCATGATACTTAGAATGTAGTTATATCGATAGTGTGTAAAAAGTAACACAGTATTATGTACTCTGTTCTCTGTCTCTATCTTCTTCTCTGTCTGCTGTCTGTCTGTCTGTCTGTCCTGTCTGTCTGTCTCTCTCTCTGTCCTCTGTCTCTCCTCTCTCTCTCTCTCTCTTCTCTCTCTCTCTCTCCTTCTACCTCTCTTTCTCCTCTTCTTCTTCCTCTCTTCTTCTCCTCCAGCTTCCTCCTGTCCTCCTCTCCCTCCTCCTCTTCCTCCTCCTCTCCTCCTCCTCCTCCTCCTCACCTTCTCTCACCTCTTCTTCTCCTCTTCTTCTTCTTCCTGTCTTCTCTTTCTCTCATCCAATTGTTACCGTTACTTTTTCAAACCACTTCTCAACTGTTCTGTTAGAGGTCATGGTTTCTCTTGTGCCTTCTTATGTATGTATTGTGCTACAGTGCTCATTCTCAGGTACGTCTGAAGTCGATGTAAAGCTCCTTTGACTTCTCTTCCTCCATTGTAATGCACGTGAAGCTTCTTGTTGAACAGGAAACAGACCTGCATGATGTAGCCGTAGGGGGACATTGCTTCTTTGTCATGGTTATGTGCGATCCTATTGAGTACATTGGCTTGTGTGAGAGTCAGGTGTCTCTTTTCGATGTAGTCCTTGGACATTAACACCAACGCAATGCCTGGAACATCTTGTAAGAAAAAAAAAAGGGACAAAGTAAAGATACGAGAAGGGAACATGAACTGTCAGGACTGGGCAACCTGAGTACATTGCGGATGCCTCTTAAAGTAAAGTTACCATTTTCAAAGCATTGGGCATTCCGAACGAAATGTGGATGTAAGAGATTTCTTCCCTGCAAGAGTCTAGCGGCCAGGACGTCTGCCCATCATTTAGCTTTCAGAAGGGAATCTTGAGGTGAATTCATTCTGCACTTTCTCTGAAGTCTGCCCATCAATTACTTTCAGAAGTGGAATCTTGAAGTGAAATTCATCCTGCACTCAGAAGATCTGCCCATCAATTACTTTCAGAAATGGAATTCTTACGGGAAGTGAATTCATCTGCCTGACTCAGAAACCCTCGCCCATAGTTTCAATGAAATTTTCCACCAGATTTGGCATTCAATAACTTTTATTCATTGTAGAAATCCACTACAACAGAATACAGAAAACACCCTCGGACAAAATGAGCAACAAGAGCCACTAGCTGAAAATGTTGTAAAACCACAAGATTTGGTGACAAATACTAACTTGTATTACATATGACAATATACTATTACATTCCACACACATAGCGTGGACGTTTTTCTAGAGCAAACATCAGGCGCAAACAAACAGAGCCTAGAAAAATAAACTGTAATCAAAAAATAAACAAGAGGATGGGAAGGGAAGCAAGAACAAGATACAGAATTGTTACGGGTAAATGATAGGAGAACATTATTCACCACATCGCGGGGAGCTTTTTCTCTTAAGTTGGGCACGAGTCATCAGAGAAGAAGATCAAGTAAGATAACTCTCCCGAACTGCAAGCTCATGTGATCTAACCAAAGGCAAAGACGCATGTTGATGGAGGTAGATAACAGAACACCGCCATCAACGAAATTTTAAAAGGTGAAAAACTACGGCTCTGAAAAAACACCTGGCAACGAACTGTTAGAAGGAGGATGTGAGGACGACTCTGTAGAACACTGGCAACGAATCTGTAGAAGGGAGGACTAGCTTGCATCTGCAAAAACACCTGCCAACAAACTGAAGACAAAGGAGAGAACTGAAGGCTATCGTTCAAGTAGACCCTGGCAACGAACGTAGGTGAGGGAAAACTGAAGGCTCTGTAAGAACACCTGCAACAACGAAGTAGAGGGAGGAGAACTGAAGGGCTCCGGCAAAGAACACCTGGCAACGAACTGTAGAGGGAGAACTGAAGGCTCTACTTCTGTAAGAACACCTGGCCAACGAACTGTAGAGGGAGAGAACTGAAGGCTCCGCAAGATCTCCTCACCTGGATACGAACCTGTAGAGGGAGGAAGAAGGAAAATCTGAGAGAACACCTGGCAAACGAAGGGATGGAACGTGGAGGATCTTTACATTCACCTGCTAGGACCGCTCAAAAGCAGAACAGGATGAATTGGAGGATCTAAACAGAATGGTGTGGTGGACTATAAAAGATAACAGGCAGTATAGACAGATGTAATGGGAAAAGATAGCAGAAAAAAAAAAATTGCTACTACTCTCAAGCATATCCAAACGAATTTGGTGTCTTTCTTTCTGAGCGTACGGTGAGAAAGAACTCGCTGCAACAGCTCCTCAGTAATAACTCTCCGACGTTTTCATTTCTTTTCTAATGAAAGCCACATGACGAAATATAGAAGTTTGTTGTTTGATGATTGCTGTTTGCGAATTGCTGTATATCTGTGCACGGGTTATCACTATGCTTCAGTTGTTTAACGCGAATGCCATCGGTGTATGGTTTTGTATTCCTGTCTGCTCATATATTCATGGTTCGTCTTGTGTTATTCATAGCTTTCTTTTGAATTAAACGTGGTGGTGTCGTTGTTTACGTTTTTGGCATGTGCCGATGTTGAGACAAATGACATAAATCTAAATAATCGCTTTCATTTCCTCATTTTTTTCGTGTGCCCAGTCAGTCATGGGAACGCAGGTTTCTTTTAAATAAATGGTGGACTTTTCAGTTCCATTTTAAGTTTCCATGAAGGAGTAGACACTGCTGGTGGACCAGTCTATATTTTTTTTATATTCTGCACCCCACCTGCCACGCGGTGAGACAGCACTGCGTAGACACTAACCATACATTTGTCGTTGAAGAATTGATTATGTAGGATGAAGGAAACATGCTCCTCATTATATCATCTTACACATAGATTCCGCTAGTTATCAATTTCTCTCCTCTCCCAATATCTTTCAAAAAAAAAAAGAAAGAAAAAACAAGACACTATAGGAAAGAAAAGAAAAACAAAAACAATACGTGGAAGAGTATCCTTACGAGACGGGGAAAAACTTTTCTATTGCTACACGTTTCAACGAAAGTTATGGACCTGTAAGAAAGTCAGGTAGGACGTGTTTTATTACGCCCCCCCCCCCCCCCCCGAAAGAAAACCACTAGCATGACCCCCCCCCACCCCCGCCACCCCAACCCCCCCCCACTGTTCACCCCCCCCCCCCCACCCCCCCCTCGTAATTGAAAAATCAGGGGAAAGACTGTCTTTTCCATTGAAATTAGAGTGAGGCCTTTTTCTCAATTTATGGTTGACAGCAAACAGGGTCTTTTGTGTGTCAAATATCATATTTGAAATGCATTACAGGATAATGATCGGGACACTGACTTGTCTGTGGTTACAAGCACACTGTTCACATTCAACGTTTTGGTCATGGGGGGGTTCTCTCTAATTGAACTAATAACAGAACAGATGGGGCTAAATTGCTTTTGGCGTGTCCACCACTGCCCTTTTATCCTGTCAAAACGGGCAGGGGCACTCTCGCGGGAACGGCGGAACGTTTCAAAATTGCGGACTTTTTTGGAACATCATAATTGCATTCCCTTCTTGATTCCCCCCTTGAACATCGTATTCTTGTTCTTCCTCCCCCTCCTCCTCCTCCTGTCGTCGTCGTCGTCGTTCGTCGTTGTTGTTTTGTTGTTGTTCTCCTTCTTCTTCTTCTTCTTCTGCTGCTGCTGCTGCTGCTGCTGCTGCTTGCTACTTCTCTTCTTTTCTTCTTCTTCTTCTTCTCTTCTTCTTCTTTTCTTCTCTTCTTTTCTTCTTCCTCTTTCTTCTTCTTCTTTTTTCTTCTTCTATTCTTCTCTTCTTCGTCATTCACATCTTTAATATTAGTATGGTGCTAGCAGCCCTACGTGATGACGGCTCTGTCAGTTGCATTTGCATCACCAAACGAAAAATCAGACAGTTCAGGAAACGGGATAAATGTGCCAAAATTCACTCTTTGATACCTTTCGATAGGGTTGTGTGGTGAATTCCATTCTTTCTCAGGAAAGCAAAACTGTCCATGAATTATATTTAGTCCCTTTCCTTTAAAAATCTGTTGCTTTGAGACGATACGCCGCATTTTCAACATTTTTTCCCTGGGATTATCACTAAATAATATAAGACGACAGGTTCCTAACTTTGTTGAAATCTGTACCTTTCTTTTTTTTTCCTCGTACATCTCTAATGTAAAGTGACTCATCACACTCTAAGATGGGTGTTGGTAAAGATGTCTACCTCTCGAAGACAGCAGGAAATGACATCCTAAGACGGCACGTGCCATTTAGAGAGAAGGAAACTGTTTTCGACCTCTGTCTGGGTGGAGTGTGTCTGCCTGTCTGCCCCTAGGGTCATTTGAAAACCATATTTGGTCAGGTCTTGTCAAATTGGACAAGATGACCTCCGTAATGTTCTCACCAGTGTCTTTTCTTATAATCTTGCAGCTTGATGACGCGAAACAAAAATACTGAACTAACTGTAACAAAGCTCAGCTTGAACGCTGGGCGCTTGGGGCCAGAAACAAGGCTGGTACATTTATATTGAGCACCCAGATCAAAGAGAATATTCAGGAAATGTATCGTTACTTCTTTCACATTGCCAACAGAGGCATGGTTTAAACATTTTCTGTAATTTATCCAGAAATAATGCAGTGGTATTGCTTTTTGTCTATGATCTATTACGACAAATGAGGAGCTCGTGAGCATGGGTTTGAAAGCAGAGTGCTTCTCTCTCTCTCTCTCTCTCTCTCTCTCTCTCTCTCTCTCTCTCTCTCTTGAGCGCACGCGCGCGCCCTCGCGCGAGTGTGTGTGGTATGAGATGCCTGGACTCTAGTCTTCCATGATGATGATGATCATCATCATCATCATCATCATCATCATTATCATTACTACTACTACAACTACTACTACTACTACTATTGTTGCTGTTATCACCATCATCGTCATCATTATCATCATCGTCATTATCATCATCAACATCATTGTTATAGCATTTAACATTTTGATGAATGTCGCCCCTCCTTCTCGCTCTCCCCATCTCTTAACTCCCTTGCCTATGCCATTCCCCTCCAGGT
>JADBJO010027724.1:0-20981 GCA_016801955.1 Conus betulinus
AGAAAGCTGTATTATCTCTCGTACAGAGTACTTAATTTGTGACCGCTTAGCCCTAAAATTAGACATACATATTATAGTTCACCGTGCCCTGGAATTCATTACTTACAACAATAACATGCGAATGTAACACCATTCCGATGGTCGCAAGCAGCATGTCCGTTTGGCGTTACGGGCGTTTATTTTGGTTCATCACGGGAGCAATAGTGCCCTAACTGTTTCGTTATTTTCTGTTCTCTGCTTCACTTAATTAAGTTTTACCTAGTCATTTCGGGGGCGTACAGGAAATGCACTGCGGTTCGGATTATAAAACTTTCGTGGTCGTCAGGTGGATGAAGATGATCTCACTTTGCCACCGAATTGATTCTTTAAAAAAATAGTTTAATGGGACAATTTTTATCACTAATAATAAACCGACTTTCTGCCCCCCCCCCCCCCCCCCCCCCCCCCCCCGAAATAAAGCAGTGAAAATTTTGTTATTCTAAGTACTCTCATGTGCCTGTGCACCTACTATCCCCTCCCTCCCAACCGTTACGAACAGGTCAACGCACATGCGCAATCACGTAGAACACTACAAATTCCAAAGACCCACTTTACTTGTATATCTGAAGACTGACACCGCGTGGCTGATGGTATACCGTGTTTTCCCCCTTCTTCATTCTCTATCAAAGAAACAATGATGCAAGCTCGTAAAAAGTTTTAAAAATATATATCGCCTGTGAATGACCTACTTCCGCCTCCCTAGGACACAAACCGCCATCTTGAATTCCGATTAACTGGCGAGAAGAGCATCAAAAACAAGGTAACTGTTCAAATTAACAACCTAGTGACGATTTAACTCGGTTCTGCTGACAACGTTATACAATAATACAAATTATTCAAAACGACAACAATTCGACAGGTATACAGGCCCTCAATTACGCGCGCGATACTTCGTGCTCGCAATCAACGACAACAGCGCCACTATGCTTTCACAGGAGGGCGCTTGTCTTTTGGGGGCGCTCAAAGTCAACCGTACCCCTCCTAGCGGCAAATTTCACCTGTCCCAGGGATTGCCTACCTTTCAAATTAGTTTTGACTTCTCTGGACATTGACCTGAGTATGGCATCAAGCGGAAACTGGCTAGCTGACCCAGTAAAAAACCATGAAACCAGAGGACAGCAGTATTAATGGCCCAATGGTACTGATGGCGGTCGCTTGTTAGGTGGCTAATTCGAGGCCTTGCTACAAGGCTTTCGTTCAGTTGTCCAATTAGGCTAGTACAACTACGAGTTGGTTCTATTGCGCGATGCCAGTGGTGACGGACTAACGGTCCGTGCGTATGATGGTCAACATGAAAAGAAGAATCCTGACTAAATGAAATTCTTATGAGTTAGCTAATTAAGAACAACGAAACTTGATATATCTGCATGTTCCGTATGGAAACAATTATGAGTTTGATCCCCTTGGACCCAACCCAAAAGAAGCGGGGCAACGTTGACAATCGGAACGCGGCAGATTGCTAGCGTAGATGCGAGGCATGATGTATGAGTGACACTAATATTTAAGTATGGTGATACAGATCTTCAGCCCCATCACCTCCCCCTCACCCCCCCCCCCCCCCCCCCCCTTGTTTTTTTTTTTTTTTTAATTTGAAATGCTAAATTCCATCCTTGTTATGTTGCTAACTTTCAATTACGTTTGAAATGATGTAAGCCTGAGAGAGTAAAGTTGAACTGAACTGAGCTGATAGTAGTACAGAACCAAATTTCACTCGTAAAAGCACATGCCTTGATACTCATCTGCATCATCAGACATGTAAATGAGCAAAAAAGATTTAAAATAGAAAATGGATTTGCTGGAAATGAGCAAATATGATTTAAAAATAGAAAATGGATTTGCTGGACATAGATGCTCAATGTTGCCTACACAACCATGCAAGTAGAGGCGTGTCTGAAATTTTTGTGACAGTATCTAGCAAATGTCAATGATCAGTGGAGTGATGGATGCAATCTTTTTTTTTTTTTTTAGCTCACTGTTATTACATAAAAAAAAAGTAAATTTTCACCCCATTTAAACAATGTGCCACATTGTGAAATGAAGTATGCACGCATGCACACCACACACACACACACACACACACACACACACACAGAGTTTATGTAGTTATATAAGCATACACACACACACAAACACACACACACACATCTCTCCCATGCTTTCTCTCTCCCTTCATCCCCCTACCAAAGCATACACCTGTTATCGAGCCCCCCCACACCACACCACACACATACACATGCTGTATGTGAACACACACCCACACACAAACACACGCTCACAAAGACATACTGCACTACACATCTCGTACGCGCTCTCCCTTCCTACCAAAGCACCAGTGATCAAGCCTCCCATCACACAGACATGTACAAATGTACACTGACATGTACACATACACACGCACACACAGACACACACACACCACCACATACATACACACTACATGCACACAAATGCACACACACACACTCACACACAAATACATACGTAAAAATGCTGCCCCATCCCCACAAGAAAGCACTTAAAGAAGATGGGCATCATTGAGAAAACTGCTTGAAAAGAAAATATCTTTAAAAAAATTTGAAGAAAGAGAGATAGACAGACTGTGGCAGACGAAGATGGCAGTGAGTTCCTAATCTGTGCAGCATAAATACTCAAAGTTCTATCCCCATGCCTCTTTCCACAGAACTGTGCGGTGTGCAGAAAAATGTGTGCAGAAAATTTCATCTTCAAGGGAGAGAAAGGATCAATCTTGATGTAACATAGATATTTAAAAGTTCAGAAAGATAGTGGATGTAGAGCTTTCTAATAATGACACAGAAACAATAATAAGAGATCTTTTTATTTTCATTCTTTGTTTTAACTGGAAGCCATATTTGATATTCGGCTGAAGGGTTGAAAACTGTTGTATCAAGGTCTTTGGGCCATGTTCCATGTTGTGTAACTGGGTAATGTTGATCACTTCATCAGATTTAGTCTGACGCTATGCATTAGCAGCATAGTTGTCAAGGTGGGAACTCATTTCCTATCTCACCCCACAAATCACTGTGTCTGCACGATTTCTGTGGAGCCAGTGCTGGCAGTACCAGATGCTTGCAATGTCCGCAGACAACCTAGCAAAGTGGGCCAAGTAGGCTGGTGATGAACTATAAGAAAAAGGCAGCCTTGGGGACTCCTCACATAATGTTTTGTGGCTCTTGAAGGGCTCCTTTCCGCAGCATTGCCAATGTTCTCTAGCTCATGAAGTCAAAAGTCTGCCTATTGATCAGTCTTCTCTGTTGTGGTCCAGAACTGTTTTGCAGCTGATGAAGAGTGAGGATGTTCACTCAAAGAAAAGGGATTTATTACTTTTAGGCTTGTAGTCCAGTCATTTCTTTGCAGACTGGTGACTTAAGTGTTCTGACTGCAGTAATCCAGTTTGCAGGCATGAGTGGCCTCTCTTGCATTAAGTTGAAAATGATGGCCAACTTGGAAGTCTATGGATAAATCTCTGAATCAACTCTCTTAGCACCTTTGTATTCAAATTGAATTGTGTATATCTTCAGTTCAGAAGCTTTCACTCATCAACCTCTGTAGGCCATGTTTATGATTTCCCCTAACTCTGGCTATCATTTTTCTTTTTGAATAAAGAATTTATCAGTTGGGGTGTAATGGGGTAATCACTTGCATTATTTTGCCATTTACAATACACATTGGTGGTTCCCTCCTCTTAACCTAACCTCTGCCCTCCCCTTGTTTCCCTCCCCTCCCCTGACTTTTTATCTTTTGAACAGATTTTGGTTTTAGTGTTCTTGATTATTGCATGTAGTGATTTGTCAGTAGAATTTCTAGAAAACTTCGTACATGAATTTTACTAAAAAATACATTGTAACAATTGAACTTCTAAACCTTGTTCTGCACAGGTGGTATTGGGAGAACGGTTAGCGACAGAGCATCTCGCCATGGATCCCAGCGAAGTGGCTGGGACTGTGGTCTCTACTCACAACCTTGTTGACCTTCAGAACTACCTGGTCACCTTCAACAAGATGATTGAAGGCTCAGACACATCATCGATGCCGGTCATTCCAGATGCTGATGGATCTGATTCTGTCAAACGACATTCTGGCGTCAGTGTCAGGAGGTCAGTCACTTCAGTCGGGAGCTGATGCGTCCAGTGCTAGTCATTTCAGCACTGCATTCTACGCTGAGCAGTCTTTTGCTGGACTCAGGTTGGGGGAAGATTCATCCCAGAATATCCACTCCCTGGTGACAGGAGAGGATGGGGTTGACAATGATCTGGTCGCACAAATTAAGCCAGGTCAGTTTCCTGTCTGTTGGTACCCATGCTTATATTGCAAGTAGATTGTGTATGAATGCAATCAAACAAAAAGAACCATGGCTATGTATGCGCTAGTTATAAATACGCTCCATGTGTCTCATGTACTTGCCTATGTTAGCATCAGTTTTTAAGAATCTGGCAGGTGTAATAATGTAAAAAGACACACACAAACTCTACACACGCGCGCGCACACACACACAGGCACATGCACACACACACGCACACACACGCACACACACAAACACACACACACACACACACCACCACACACACACACACACACACACACACACACACACAACACACACTGTTTTTTAATTGCACTGTCTGTCATATGCAAAACTGAAAGAACATTCCTGTGTTTAAGGTAGTAACTGTGCTTGTGACATGGAATTTGTTGTATTTGATGAACTAAACCTGTAGAGAATGTGTGAAAGAGGTGAACTTATTTCTTCATTCACCATGAACAAGAAGCAAAGTAATGCTTACTTTGTACATCTACAATACATTGCAAAGACAAATCTGAGGCAGATTTTACACACCACACACACACACACACACACACACACACACACACACACAACTTGCACACTTTTGGTTTATGAGATCCAGCTGACTTCTTATCCTCCTATCATCCACACCTACTTATCTCTCTCTGTCTATCTGTCTGTCTGTCTGTCTTTCTCTCTCTCTCTCTCTCCCCTTCTCTACTCTCCTCTCTCTCTCTCTCTCTGCCTCTTACCAGCTTTCTGTCTTTGAGCTGTCCTCACTTTCTCACTCCTCTTTCATAGATTGTCATTTTTCATGCTGATGTTGTTTCTGGCGAGTATGTGCATTTTTGACATCTCCTCTTTGTACTGTCTGAAGAAGACACACTTGTAAAAATTTGCTTGTCAGTTTGTTTTGTGTATTAAATTAGCATTATTTTGCATGTTGTGTGTGTTATTTGTATATTTTGGCCGGCCTGTTTTCAATAATTTTCTCTGGTTTATATAAGTCTCCCTCATTAATTGTAAATATTTTTCTGTTAGTTGACTGTGCAACTTACAAAGTGCGGTATTAATTTTGTTCTGCAGTCCACATTTACTACTGAAAGGCTTTGAAAAAAAATGGTAGTTCTTATGAACCCCCCCCCCCCCCCCCCCCCCCCCCATTCAGATTGGGCAGGCACATGCTTGTTCACTGTTATCACTGTTTCTGTTTTCCTTTTTTTCTTCCAATTTATTTGTTTACCGTGGCGAAGTGGTTAGCGTCACGGACTCCCGGCTTGGAGGTCGTGGGTTCGAATCCCATCAGAAGTCATGTGGGTTTTTTTTCTGCCCCGACCGGCTCCTACCCAGAGTTGAGTTTGCTGCGGACTCAGTTGGGAAGACTGGGACCACATCATCCACTTAATGGATGCGTTTCTGAGAGTGTTGCTCAAATTTCCTGACCAACACTGCAGGTGCCTGTATCTCTCGGGCCTGGTTGACGCCGGGATATATTATGAAAGGAAGAGTAGAGTACAGCCCTGTCATGTAGTCTCAGACCGAAATGGAAATCCGTAGCATCATCTTAATCATCCTCATTCTCATCGATCAGCGATCAAAAAAAAAAAGTGTCTCAAATTCTGTGGCCCTTCATGCCCTGCTCTCATGGTGACCTCAATTTCGATGTCCTCTCCACGTCTGTGGCCTTGGTTGGTTCCGTCAGGGTCACCGGTATCGGCGAGTCCATGGGGGCTGTCGTTGGACGGACGTGGTGTTGCCCTCCGGAGGGAGAGCTCACTCACGCCGGCTCTGCGACTAAGCAATTATTGTCATCAGTAGGGGGCTTAGTAGGTGGTGTCCTGTGTATGTTAGATCCAGTGCAGTGCAGTCTCCTCCGGTGGGTGCCTCTTGACAACTTGACATTGACTGTTTTCCTGTGGATTGCCGGTGCCGGGGGCTGCGGCAGGGCCGACCGGACTGTGGCTGTGGACGTGGTGTCGGGAATGAACGGTGTGGGTGCACTGCCTCTGAGATGGCGCAGAGGCTGGCACAGCAAAAAAAAAAACAAAAACAAAAAAAAATGTCAGTGTAAGAAAAACTGGCTGTTGTATGGGTTGGGCTTTTTTTTTTTTCTTTTTTTTTTTTTTCCCTTTTTTTTTTTTTTTTTTTTTGATGTCCCACCTCTGCGCCACCTCAGAGGCAGTGCACCCCACGCCGCTCATTCCGACACCCCCGTCCACAACCACAGCCCAGTCGGCCCCGCCCCCTGCCCCGGCACTGGCAATCCACAGGGAGCAGTCGATGTCAAGTCATCAAGAGCCAACCCACCGGAGGAGACGCTGCACTGCTGCCGAGTCACTTCGGTGGTGTTCAGTGGCGCCTGTTCTGATCTAACATACGCAGGACACCACCTACTAAGCCCCCTACTGACGACAATAATTGCATAGTCGCGGAGCCCGTCGTGAGTGAGCTCTCCCTCCGGAGGGCACCACCACGTCCGCTCAACGACAGCCCCCATGGACTCGCCGCCAATACCGGTGACCCCAACGGAACCAAACCAAGACCACAGACATGGAGAGGAAATTGAAACTGAGGTCACCATGATAGCAGGCATGAAGGGCCACAGAATTTTAAGACTTTTTTTTTTATGCTGATCGATGAGAATGAGGATGTTAAGATGATGCTACGGATTTCCATTTTCGGTCTGAGATTACATGACAGGGCTGTACTCTACGCTTCCTTTCATAATATCCCGGCGTCAACCAGGCCCGAGAGATACAGGCACCTGGAGTGTTGGTCAGGAAATTTGAGCAACACTCTCAGAAATGCATCCATTAAGTGGATGAAACTCAACTGTGTGGTCCCAGTCTTCCCAACTGAGTCCGCACCAACTAACTCAACTCTGGGTAGGAGCTGGTTGGGGCAGAAAAACCCACATGACTGATGGGATTCAAACCCACTACCTCCCAGCTGGTAGTCCATGACACTAACCACATCACCACAGCGGCTGGTGGGTTGGCTTTTTTAGAGTGTGCAGATTCTGGGGAAGATGGAAAGAAAAATCGTATTAAAGTGTTGATAGGGACAAAACATGGATTTTATGAGTAAAAACCAAGCATTTGTATTAATTATAGTGCTGATGGTGAAAACTGTCAACATATAAGAAACATAATTAAAGTGTTTAAAAAGAGCCAAAAAACTAAGATTTGATACAGTTTTAAAAGATTATTATCTGAGACTTATAGTGCTATGAAAATAATGCATGATGCTGACTTTTGAACTTTCTGCAGATGTTATAGAGTGTGAGAGCATCCAGTGATAAGAAAATCATAGTAACGTAGTTTGCACAGGAATCAGCCCGCAGCCAGTCTTTGAAAAATCTTTCGGCCTCATGAGTATGTATGTGGGCCTGGTTGGCCTAGTGGATAGGATGTCAGACTCTTTGTTCCAAGGTCTGGGATTCAACCGTTGGTTTAAACATCCACTTCAGATGGCCAGGATGGAAGAGATTTGCCGCTTGGAGTGAACATCCATGCAGACTCTTATCCCCTTATTTCTTTTACATGTAAGCTCCAAACCAAGGCCCTTCGCAGGAATGCATGCATTAAAACTGTAGCATGTACATAAATCCCATTCCTACTTTTGAAGAGATGAAATGTGTTGTGTCAAAAGGATAGTGACGGAATCTGGCTACTTTGATGTCAGGATGAAAAATGGTCACACGCAAAAATCTCATCAATAGTAAACCTTGAAATTCAAGGTAAGGAAGGAAAAAAGTAGATGAGAATATATATGTGACTGTACAGTGGATTTTTAAACACAACTGTTCTTGTTCCAGAAGCAGAGTTTACAATATCAGGAAATGAAACTCAGATGTGCCATTTGTGTTTTCCTGGTTTCAAAGGATCTGCCTGTGACTCTGGAGTCCTTAGGACAGCCACTGGTGATGCCCTCCAGCAGTCATGACCTGCTGGACACGGCTTCGTCCACCATCTCTACCACCAGTGCTACAATCACCAGCAGCAGCACTGACCTGCTGGTACCAGACAGCCTTTCTGATGATGCTAACGATCAGTCCATGGAGATGGGGGACGTTTCAACCTCAGCTCATCTCCGTGCAGCCAGGATTGGAAGGCATCAACACTGAGGGTCTGCAGGTTAGTGGCTTGTTTGGTGAGAGACAGGAGAGTATGAGTAAGTTGTATGAAAGGCGTGCGGTCAACAAGGCTCATGCGATTGTTAGTGACAGTGGGCATACGCTTGCATGACAGTTTTGAGCTCCTTCCATCAGGCAGACAATTTTGTGTCCCCAGAGCTAAGCTGATGCGCACAAAAAAGAGCTTTGTGTTCAAATCCATTGCACTTTTAAACAAAAACAGCGTGTAAGAATACGTGCACACATGTATGTATATATAATTATGAGTGTCTGAGTGCCATGCTTTATTTGCACTACCAAAAAGGAGAAAGATTGAAATTCCCATTTTGGTGAAACACGCATGTTTTATTGTTTGAAAGTAATTTTTATTTTCAGTGTCACGTTTGTAACTATAAATGTGTATGTCTTAACTTTTAGGGCAGCGGTCACGAATGTAATTTCTCTTGTTAACGAGAGATAATAAAGTTTGAATCTGAATCTGAACCCATGTATTGTTGAAAAAAAAAAAAAGTGACATGCTGTGCTCTGAAGTTAATGATGGATTACATATACACTTAGCATAGTTGTATGATTTCGAAAATCTGCAGTGGTATGAAACTGTTGTGGCTTTTTGCTACTTTCAAAATAGATTAATTTTGATAGAGCCATTTGGGTCATGTTGGCATTCAAGGCAGTGAAGTGGTTGATCAGCTTGCCAAGAATGTGACAAATGAAAAATTGAGCAGGTTCACTGTCCCTCTCACTGATCTGAAAAGTAAGCTCTGGCGTATGTCAGATCTTTGGCAAGAGGAATGAAGTTCACAGACAGATAGCAAACTGTTCCAAGTCCATCGAAACATTCGAGTTTTTGACATGTGCCACTGGCAATGATAAAGAGGAAACAGTTTTGTGCTGTTTGCATACAGGCCGTTCCTTTTACATCTGCTCATCTTGTTTAAAAGGTGAAGAAACTGTATGGTGCATTCCGTGTGATGTTTAGCTTACTATTAAACATGTTCTGAGAGAACGATTTACATGAAATCAGATATGAAAACTCTACAGCAGACTCCATGAAAATTCTCTTCAGAGATGTCATACCTGATGCAATTTTTGAGTTTCTGAAAGAGGTACACATTTTATTTGATCTAAGATTTTTAACAAAATTCTGGTATGTTTTCAGAAAATCTGTTTTTGATGAGTTTTGTATGCACACATGTTTGTGTATGTGTGTGTGTGTGTGTGTGTGTGTGTGAGTGTGAATATATTTTTAGAGTTGATTTCCACAAACCCTAACAGGCCCTTTGTGGTCAGCTGAGCTGTAGACAACATAATCTCTCAATCTCTGTACTTTCTTTTTATATGTGTGGGTATGGGTGTGTGTATGTGAGTGTGTATGTGTGCATGTCATCATGTGATATATGTGACTCATTGTATTTTGAGCATGTTCCTGTTTTCCATTTTCAATACCTTTCGGGTGCAGTTTCCATAGTGCATATTTTCTCTCAAAAGGTGCCCAGTTTCGTAGGTTTCTCAAATTATTTGGCTCAAAGCTCTGCACTTTTTTGCTTCTTGAGAGTAATGTTACGAATCATTTTTTGTTTAAGACGGTAGTGACATGTCATCTTCTTTTATGAAATAATTGTGAAGTAAACTTCCATATCTTGCATGATATTAAATTAGTGAAATATTGTCTCAGGCGTTAACACTGGGAGGTGATGCGGGTGCGGCTGGTCCCAATCCTGTCATCCTGAACGCCACCAACACCCTGCAGACCTTGGCCATCTTGCCCTCTGAGGGACAGAACGGGGAGATGAACTACGTGCTGATTGTCACACAGCCTGATGGCACCAACAAGGACTGACTGCTCAGGGAATCTCTTTGGACATGAACTCCGTCATTGGACTCAAGGAGGAAGCCAGTGAGCTGACTGAGGAGTACATTGAAGAAGACGGAACAGTGAAACGCATACTGAAGATAACCCCAAAGAAAATATTCCCCAATTTGAACTCTGACCTTACATGCACCTACTGCAATTATACGAGCCCAAGCGATACCTGCTTTCCAGGCACATGAAATCTCACTCAGAAGACCGACCTCATACTTGTGAAATTTGCAATCGTGGCTTCAAGACTTTGGCATCGTTGACAAACCATGTCAATACCCACACAGGCACCAGGCCACACAAGTGTAAAGAATGTGATGCTGCTTTCACCACATCTGGGGAACTGGTTCGACATGTACGTTATCGCCACACATTTGAGAAACCTCATAAATGTCCAGAGTGTGATTACGCAAGTGTTGAACTCAGCAAGCTGAAACGTCACATGCGATCACACACAGGTGAGTATTTACGATGTAAAAGACAAGGAGACATTTTAAGAATTCTTGAATTTAAAATGAATTTTTTTTAATGAATACTTGCTGTTATAGTTTATTGACTTAAAAAACATACATATGTAATGACTGAATTTAAAAGTAATTCATTGAGCATTTATCATGCCACTTCCATCGTTCAAATCTGATCAACAGTATTCATGCCAAAGTTGCATTTTAGTTCCATGAAAATACCAAAACGTATATATTATTGTGTTAGAGAAAATAGTAAAAATGACTTATTAAATGTTTGTTTTAAATCTGACAGGTGAGCGACCATATCAGTGTTCAACATGCTCTTATGCTAGTCCAGACACCTACAAGCTTAAGCGGCATATGAGAATCCACACAGGAGAGAAACCATATGTCTGTGACATCTGCAATGCTCGGTAAGTTTTTTTTTTTTTTTCATTTATAGAATTTCATGCTAGGTATATGATGCTACTACACATTCTGTGCACAGTTATAAGAAGAGCATTTATGTCAAGGTGTATACTCTTTCATGTGGCTTTAGACTGATAAGTATAATGCCGATAATGAAGATGGAAAGATGATGTATGAAATTTAGGTAAATGGTGTAGGACAATAGGCATAAACAGCAGAAAGAATCTGGTCCAGAGGAGTGTTTTTAGAGCAACCTTTAAAGAAGGAGATTGTGAACCTGTGGAAATACATTATTGCAAAGTAAACATGAATTACTGTCAAGTATACAGGATACAAACCACGATTTGTGGTTGTCAGACTTTCGATTTCAGATGGAGGTGCTTTCAGTTGACTAATAAATTCTAATTGCAAAGAGCAAAATGCGTTCTAAGAAAAACAGAAAATAGGTGTGCATTTTGAACTGTAAATTTTGGTGTTGTGACACAGTAATTGGCATTTTGAATTGAAGAGTGGGAGGTGCTGGATCCCAAAACCTACCTTTCTTTAATTTTGTTTCAGACTCTATACATGTATAACTTTTTGGCAAATTTTGCTGTTCTTCAAATGAGAAGTTTATGTAAATGTTTTCCTTTAGTATCTGTCTTTTGCCAAGACATTAGTTTAAATGGACAATGAAGCAATGCCCCTTAACTCTTGAAGAAAGCATTTACTGCAATTTTTTACTTCTAAGTTCTAATATTTTGGTAAGGGAAAATAAGACTGTGTGGATTTACCAATTACACACAAGGGTAAAAGTGATCTGGCTTGAACAACAAATCTGGCTTGAAAATGTTCGTTTTTCCCTTAATCTGGCTCAGCCAAATTTTATGTTTGGATAGTTTGTTGCTTTCAGACAAAATGATGACAATATATTTCTCTACTTTTTATTAAAGCTGGAGTGAGAAAGAACTAGTGACACTGACAGCATACTTGTGCAGAGAGAGAGAGAGAGAGAGAGTGCTAAAACAGTCAAAGGACTTTTTTTGAGCGACAATTTGAATAGTTTTGAGCATTTGCAGTGGCTGCATAGCCACAGGGTAAGAGAGGATAATTCATTTGTGGAGAGAGACCTAATGAATGATTTAGGAGCTCCTTTCTATCAGTTTAGTATCCTGTTTCATTTGTTTAACTTCTTTCCATCAAAAGGTAATCTTCTCTTACCTAGAGCGGTGTGCAGCCAGTTCCACATTACGTTTGTAGACTTTTCATCTGCTGTGTGAGCTCTTCATTTATGAATTTGGAAAAGACGACTTTTGCCTCCCTTATTTCTCGGCAGGCACCCACCCTGTGGGTGCAATTGAAAATCAAATTCTAGAGGAAAAATGATGCAAAGATGCTTTCTGAAATGAAGGAGAACTCAGTCAAGAATTGGAGATGGGCATGGTTGAATGAAAGCAATGAAAATGAAAATGTAGCGCAGGACTGCCAGGAGTAAGACATTGCAGTACTGTTTGAGTGGAAAGAAAATTTGGCACAAGAATGCAGACTAACCTATGCTTTTTGTTTTCAATCTTAATGCTTTTTTGTCAATTTTTCAGGCTTGCAGGCTATTCAGAAGTATGTTTCAGGCTTTTGGTAACTGTCAAACCTGGGTTTAGGATTCTGGACTTCTCCTACCTTGTTCTCCTATATATCACAAAACTGGACTTCTCCTATCTTGCACTCCTGCATCACAAAACTGGACTTCTCCTACTTTGCACTCCTACATCACAAAACAAACAAACAACGAAAATTGTGTGGTGTGTTTTGCAGGTTTACTCAGTCAAATAGCTAAAGGCGCACAAGCTGATCCATTCAGGTAATAAACCCGTCTTCCAATGTCCATACTGCCCCACGACCTGTGGCCGTAAAACTGACCTCAAGATCCATACACAGAAACTGCACAATAGTGAGGAACCTGTCACCTGTCGCAAATGTGGCGAAAATTTTCCAGACAGGTCAGTGTCTCGTGTGTTTGTATGAATTTATAGTGTACAGTTTAAAGGTGCAAAGAGATCCCACTTCTTTTGTTTGTACTTGCCTGTCTTTAAAAAAAAATTCCCTATCCCTGCTTGGTGTTGGACATTGCCATATCATCAGGATTAAAAAAAAAATTTTTTTTAATTGCGTGAGAAGGGAGCTACCCAGTTAACAGCAAGAATGATCACGCTTACTGAGTTCACTTCATTGCAAACAGATTGAAAGTAGCTCAGTTTTCTCCATTTCTTTGGGGGAGGAATGCAACCTTTTTCTGCTTTCTGCTTTCTTCTCTGTCTCTTTTTCTCTCTCTACTTCTCTGTCTATCTGTATACCTCTGTACCATTTCTATCGATCTGTGAGAACATGATTTCAGTTGGATATGAAGTAGAGACTACTAGTTACTCAAGTAGTTGCAAAATCATGTCACCCGAACAACTTTCTTATTGGAAATAAAAGTTATTGAACTCATAAAGACCAAAAGAAAAGATAGAGAGAGGATTTGGAGACACAAGTTGAAGACCAACTACCCGTTTGGTCTCAATGTCTGAATGTGTGGGATTAGTTGGTTTCACATGAACAATCTGCCCTGGGAACTTTGCCCTTCACTGAATCAAGACTTCACCCAGGTATCACTATTTATCATACAGTAATGGGGGGGGGGGGGGGGTGGGGGTTAATGACATAAAAAAAAAACACATTACGTCTACTAGTTTTGATGTCGACTTCCATGGTCAGCTGAGGAAGGTTTGCAAGAACCAAAAACGCTTCTGTAAAATGCTTTAGGTGTTTGTTGTTTTTTTTATTTGAATTATGGAAATGAAAGTTAAACAGCTTCTCACACCTGGATCATTTTGTTAATGAGCACCTTATATTGAATTCCAATACTTTCACTTTTATTTTCACCAGTAAATGAGGTCAGATAGTTGTCATAAGTAGTAGTTAGGCTGTTTTAGGCTCTAGAATGTTGCTCAGTCTTATGAGTCAAGGTAAAGTACACAAGCTGACATGGATGGCTATGCTGTCAACTAATGTCTGTGGGTAAATTAAAGTTGTAAAATTCTGTAACTGGCTCAATTTACCTAAAAGGATGATAGAGGTATGAGGCAAATAAATCAAAATCCTGCACCTTTTAAACTTCCCCTGAGTGAACCAGAAAATGCAACAGATCGCGACACATGTTTTGATTTCTTCCCCCAGCTCCAGACTGAGTATGTGTCTATAATATATTTGATGGGTGATGAAAGAAAAACGTTTGTTTTGAATTGAAGGTGTAAGATTTCAGATTTGCCAACAGTATTTCATGTTTGTTCACAGTCATTTACTCTGTTTCGTTATGTCATGGAATATGTTTTCCCAGGTATCACTTCAAGCTACACTGGAAGACACATGAAGGAGAAAAATGTTACAAATGTGAAGAATGTGACTATGCTGCATGCTCACAACGGCACCTGGAATCTCACATTCTCACTCACTCAGGTGAGAAACCTTTTGAATGTGACGAGTGTGATCATGCGTTCCGTCAGAAGCAGTTGTTACGCCGACACAAAAACCACCACCACACGTCACACGTCTGACTATCACCCCCCAACACCGAGGGACAAAAACCATGACTGCTCTGCCTGTGACAAGTCCTATGCCAACAAAGGGAATCTCATGCGCCACATGGGCTCAGCATGGAGATGTGTCAGAGGATGACACCACCTCTGCAGCATCAGGAGAAGGTAAGTCTAACTCTAATGTGCTTGCTCTTTATTGCCTTGTGCATGTAGTAACTGTATCCAAATACGAGTGCTTTGGCATAGTTTCAGAAGTCATTGTCAAGTTTTTGAGACATCCATTTTGATTATATGGCTAGGCTGGCCATATTGATATGCAAAAAATAAAACAGGAAAAACATCCCAGTTGACTGAATGAAGCAGCAAAAGAGACACACAAGTAAGAGTCGGAAATTCTGTGTGTTTTTTTTTTCACTTCCCTTTTAGTTTGTATATAGGTATGAAAATTTGAGTAAATCACTTTTGTTGTCCAAACATTGCTCATACGCAGGTTCTTGATTCTGTTCTGTGAAGTCTGAACATTAGGGTTGAATGAGATCATTGTTTGAGCTATCTAGTCAATTCATCTGTCCTTGAAGTTTCAGAATCTACCCTGGAAGTATGGAAGTTCTTTAATATAAGCAGCAATGACCTGTATAAACCACACCAGGTGAAGGAGGATTGCGGACCATCACACTGCCGACCACATACTTCATGGAGACCTGATGCAGGAGTGGAGGGAAGGCAAGCTGGGAAATGCGCCGCAGGTTGTCATCGTTCACCCCGATGGCCGAATTGAGGAGGTCACACCAAAGCTTCAGGTACGGGATTTATTACAATTTTGGGGAGGGGGTGTGTGTTTTCTTTGTATTTCCTTTCGTCATGTTTGATAGCTCAGTGCACAGTCAGTTGACTAGTTCTGTTGTCTTGAAACACATACAAGCCTTGCATTTGTAATAATGAATTGTAGTGTCAGTTACAGATTACATCTCATTTTAAAGTATCTTTGATCTCTCCTTGCTTTAAAATTCTTGGAAAGTTGTGGGTTTACTGTGATGAACTGAGATGTAATTCTGTAAAATTAGCTCACTACATCAATGAAGATGCTGACAAATCTTAGTTTCACTATGTTCAGAGTTTAGTATGGTATGTTGATTTCTGTGGACATGTTTTTGATCATTGTAATGTCTGTGCTGTTTTGATCATGTGAAACCCCTCTTTTGTCTCACTTCTTTTACTCTGCTTTTTTTTTCTGTTTTTTGTTTTTAGCTTTCTTTACTGTCGTCGGCTGCTTCTCTGCCTTTGAAGACCGTTCCTCTATCTTTGTTCTGGAAACTGTTTTTTGTTTGTTTTTAATTACAATTACAATATGCCAGCTTTCTTATGTTGTTATCTGGCCAGTAGGGAGTGCGAATTGTACACACTGTACAGAATAGATACTAGCTGTCCGGTGCCCTCAACATAGCCTCATTTTTTTATAAGCCATAAGGATGTCAGAAGTTTTGCTGTCATGTCGCGATTTGCTTTTGTTTTTCGTCTTTTTCAGGATTTGGACTTATTTTATGAACTGTGCAAGATGTGACTTCTTTGGTATGAGTTTTACAGCCCTGTAAAGCCTTCTTGTGGTTGGCTTTGCTATAATGAAAACTATAGACTTTCTGGATCAACATCATTTGAATCTGTCTTGAAGTTTGCCTTAAGTATTTTTGTTATACATACTCTTGCAAGGGCACATCCATGCATGGCACTGACATATGCATGTGCTCACACCTAGTCACAGGCATGCATGCGACACATGCTCCTGCACACACACAAAACACACAAACACACACACACACATACATACATACACACACACACGCACGCACGCATGCACATGCACACACACTCACACACACACACACACACACACACACACACACACACACACACAGAGTAAACGTAGATTGCACATTCAGATACGGGCTGGTTATTTCATTAAGTTGTCCATGTTCCTAGCATGTTGAAGTGTTATGTGTGAGTCATGCAGGTGATCTCTGAAACGGTGTAGTTCAACAATCTGTCCTTGATACAGATTCCGCCGGATCGCTCAGTAGATGAGCTGTTACCTGTTGAGGTAGAGGAAGACAAAGTTGGCAAAGACCGGGGCACCCAGTCGTCTGGAAGTCAGAAGAAGACGGCAGCAGTCACCAACAGCAACAAGTCACAGAAACGCATCATTGTCACAGTGTCTGGTCATCAGGACATGGATGAAGATGGAAACGTAAGTTCATAGCAGTGAATGGTCATGTCATAGACAAGAATTTTCCCGCTAAAGGTACATTTATGAAATACTTATCTGTTACCTCACCCAATTTTTTTTATTTCATGGGGTTCCTGATAATGTGCAGATGTTCCGTTCCAAGTGTTAGTAGTATGTTATTTGTTTAGAAAGTATGAGAAAAGAGATGTCCAAAGAGCTCATCTGGTGTTCCTGTTGCTCAGCATTCGCCCCAAGTAAAATTGGCCCTTCAAAAGACATTCACTGCTGCCTAGACAGTATTAAAAAATGGAGTTTGATTTATCAACAATTTTTTTTCTTAGGAATGATTACAACACTGGCTCACCCTTTTTTTGTGGCGCAGCTGGGCTGCATTAAAATTGTTCGTAATACTCAAAATAGAGAAATGTGAGCAGAACACTAATAGTCAACTATGACGGCTGACCTACAAACTTGAAGATTGAAGAATTCAAACAAAAAAAAAAGCCCTGCCTCCCAGTCCCCTCCCTCCGCAGAGCAGTATACTATGAACATTTACATATATGTTTTCGTTTTTTTTTTTTCCCCAACTGATTAAGAGTTATGTGGAACAGAAAATATTTACATACAGCAATCCTTGCACTGGCTGAATATATATCAACAACCACAGGCATTCCAATGTGTACACATTCACTGCATGGTTTTAGTATACAGAGGTTACTTCTTTACTTTCAAGTTGATTTTTTGAAAATGTTATGGGCTCTATTTCTGCAATTATAACATAAAGTCACCTGTGAGATTTAAGTGGAATTTCACTGACCTGTTTATTGATGTATACTTTGGGCATTATTTGTGGGCCTAGTTCTGTATGTTTTTCATAGACGCTGATGGAGTGTATTGTGTGCATGGTTTTGAAGAGACTTTTTTCGTCCAAAATTCACAAAATTTTCACATCCTTCCCAGACTACTGTGACATAAATTCAGAAGCCTACATACTTGATAAATTGTTGATATTTCCAGTTGTTAACATAATTCTGTCAACAGGCTTTCCAGGCGAAGTCAGCCCCTTTCTTGGCAAATACTGACGAACCTAGTTACATCACCATGGTGTACAGCAAAAAGATTAACAAGAATATTTCTTTTCACAGAAAGTAGCTCTACCTGAGCTACATACAGCAACCATTTTTGTGTATAGGCGCGTCTGCATCAGTGTGTGCTGCAAACTTGTCTACGTTCAGTTTAACTGAGTAACAACAAGATGTCCGGAAAAGTCTGACCACTGGTTCATTCCACAAAGCATACATAGCTGTGACACCAATGTTTCAACTTTTTCATATTCTAACTGAGAGTTACCCTACTTGTTTGTTTGTTTTCTTTTTTTAGCCTTTTAAGTTCAGTTTTGTTGTTGTTGTTGTTGTTGGTTTTTGGTTGTTGCATATTTCTTAAACTACTAAAGCACTTGATCTGACTATCAGACAAAGCTGCCCTTTCTTCTCAGTATTTTCAGCTGCCTTGTCAGAAGATGTTGGGAGACAAAAAAGCAGATGCCTTTCTTTTCTCTCCGCTTTCTCCACCTTCTCACGTTCTTTTTTGCAACTCTTCTGGGTACATTAAAACATTTCTTGCAAACAGTCCAGACAGCATTTTCCTGGTTTGCTGAATCTTTTTCTCAGCCACTGATTGTACTTGGGCTTGGCAACTGAAACAGCGTCCACACACCAGCTCTTTCAAATGGCGCGGGGAAGACATTCGGACTGTCAAAAACTTTCACAACCAATGAGACAGAATAAAACTTTGACCAGTAGACTGACAGAGTGTTACAAAGGCAACTTTGCTGAAATGTAAAAGAAAACAAAAACAAAAAACAAAAACAAAAAAAAAAAAACCACCAACTACAACAACAATCCCCCAAATCTCTGCAAAAAGAACAAAGTCAAATTTCAGATTCCGACTGTTCCATATGTGTGGTTTCACCCATGCATACGCCTGTAATGTTTTATTATTATAGTACAGTGAGTTTCAAAGTATTCAATGGCATCTTTAGGAGCTTATTAGATTGCGATGCTCTACCCTTGGTGGTACAAATAAAAACTTTCTTTGATGATGAACTGAAAATTTTGTGAGAAATAAAAGAACACAATTTTTTCAACATTTCTTCCGGCCTGATGTCCATAAAACCGTCTTCTGGCCTGATGTCCATAAAACCGTCTTCCGGCCTGATGTCATCAAATAAAAGACAAATAATGACATATATAAAATGTATACGCAAGTACATGAATACATTTTTAATGGAGTGTGTTACACTTTGTGTGTGTGTGTGTGTGTGTGTGGTGTGTGTGTGTGTGTGTGTGTGTGTGTGTGTGTGTGTGTGTGTGTGTGTGTGCAATGAGGAGAAGGAAAGAAACAGAGATGATGGGAGAAAGCAAAACAGAAACACAGGAAAAGAAAGTGATAGATGAGGAGCTTTATGCTTCGAAAGGGAGGCTTTAGGGGGTGTATGGAAGACGGGGGTTAAAAAAAAGCCTATGAAAACAGGCCCATATGGCACTGCTCACTGGCTCTTCTTCGTTCTGTGTTAGCAGCTTGCTGACTCACAGGTTTTTTCCCCTGTTTTTAACACGGCTCTGTGTGTGAAGGCAATTTTGTGTTTGCTTTATGTTGGGTAAATGTGATAAGTGGATGTGTACTCTACGTAAGTGTTCCAAGTATATTTTGCATTGGCTAGTAGGCATTTGCATTGGCTGCATGCCAGCATGTGCGTGCGTGCGTGCATGCATGTGTGTCTGTATGTGTGTGTGTGCTTGCATGCATGAGTGTGAAAAATGTGGGATGGGTAGGGATGAGCACTGACTGACTTCAGTTCAAGTAAAGCTGTGCGAGAAGTAGAAGATAATGAGGAATAGAAGAGGGAATATGTGTGTGGTGTGTGTGTGTGTGTGTGTGTGTGTGTGTGTGTGTGTGTGAGAGAGAGAGAGAGAGAGAGAGAGAGAGAGAGGAGGAGAGAGAGAGAGGTGTGTGTGTGTGTGTGGGTGTGGTGTGTGTGTGTGTGTGTGTGTGTGTGTGTGTGTGTGTGTGCATGTGTGTGTGTGTGTGTGTGTGTGTGTGTGTGCGTGTGCGTGTGCTTGTGTGTGTGTGTGTGTGTGTGTGTGTGTGTGTGTATGTGTGTGTGTGTGTGTGTGTGAGTGTGTGTGTGAGAGAGTGTGTGCGTGTTTGGGTGTGCATGTGCGTGTACGAGTGTATATATGTGTGTGTGTATATGAATGTGTGTGTGCACAAAGTGGGAGGTGGCTGAAAGGGTGGATGACGTCAAGGGCCTGATCATTAGACCTCACATCTGTGGGGAAGGGGAATTCAAATGGGTGAAACATACACACTCACACACTTACACAGACTCTCTCTCTCACACACACACACATGCACACACTTACACACACACACACACACACACACACACACACACGCACACACGCACACACACACACACTCACACACACAGAACACACACACACACACACACCAAGGCTCAAAACACCCAAAACATCCGCCTGTCCGTGACTACTAAATCTTCTCCCTGACAAGTGTAAATTCTTCTCTCCACTTGCCTGACTGGCAACCAGTGTTACTGTGTCAGTGTAGGTGGGGCCTGAGAAGGTCAAGCTTCAGTTGCAATGCTTCCCTTTTCCATTTCACTTTCTCACCTTCACTATCACTCTAAACAATAACCGAGAGAGAGAGAGAGGGAGAGAGAGAGGAGAGAGGACGGGGGACAGAGAGAGAAAGGACGAGGAGAGAGGAGAGAGCGAGAGAGAGGATATACGAGAACAGAAAGAACAACACTGAGATTTTATGATTTTAGTTCAGTCTAGTAATGTGTGAAAGGTGTAAACAAGTCAATTCAATTCTGCTGTCTTTTGCAACACGCTTTTAAAGACAGTGGGACAGATACTCTGGTACACAAATAAATTGTTTTGCATCTTATTTCTCTCTGTTAGGCCTT
>JADBJO010027725.1:5000-20981 GCA_016801955.1 Conus betulinus
AACCACCAAGCTACAATCGTAGGCAATTCTAGAAGTGTTCGTCAGGAAAAAAACAAAAAAAAGCAGTTCTTACAGATCCAAAGTAATAGTCGTGCAATCTTTGAAATTGGGGGGGTTTTTTTTTTTTAATAATCTTCAAACCCATCCCTTTATGAACAAAAAGAAACAACAACGAGCTGGAACTTTAGATATCACCGTTGCTTAATCACTCGCTTCACACATAACGCAAAAAAATATTGGTATTTTAGTTTTAATGGTGTCCTTGATTTCACTGTCTCCTTACTCTTTTCAGTCCGGGTCTGGTTTAGTGATTTTGTTTTGACAAAAAGTTCCATGTACAGTGGTACCTGTGTGAGGATTGTAGAACCAATAAAGGTGTCCCTCTAGAGGGGGTTTACAGGAAGGAGGGAACCGGAAAAGGTGGACTACCGGACAATAATATGGGGCGGGGGAGGGGGAGGAAAAACAGAAAAAAGAAAAAGCCAACTTTCATTGTGTTTTGGGCTTGTGTGTAGTGTGCTCTTATGATGTGTAATTGTTGTGTGTGTAGTGTGGTGTTTTGTGAATTGTGGTGTGTGTTTAGTCTGTGTGTAGTGTGTTTTGGTTCTCTGCTCTGTCTCTGTCACCCACCCAGTCTGGAAGGCAACGCGGGTGATTTGTTGCTGGCCGTCGAAATTTGGAAAAAAAAAAAAAAAAAAAAAAAAAAATAAAAAAAAAAAAAAAAAAACGAAAAAGCCAGCTTGTTGTCTGTTTGTTTGTATTGGGTTCTCTGTCTCTATCTGTATATGTAGTTTCTGTCTATGTCGTATAAGTTGTGGTCTCTCTCTTCACTTCTCTGGTACCCTCTCTCTCTCCTCTCTCTCTCTCTCATCTAGTGTGTAGTGTTGTTTTTCGGGTTTTCTCTGTCTGTTGTGGTGTATGGAGTGATGTGTTGGTGTGTCGTGTTGTCTTGTGTGTGGTTGTGTGTCGCTGTGTGTGAATAGCAATCCGAAATAGAAGCCATCAAGTTTAGGAAACTATTACTCATCCATTATGGAATATATCTATATCAAAACTTTCTGATTGAACGTTCCCTAAATACGACGAGGAGAGGAAGAGATGGAGAGAGGAGGGAGGAGGGAGGAGACGTAGAGAGATGAGGGGAAGGAGACCCGAACGAGGGGGAGCGAGTAGGGAGGAGTGAGAAATAGAGAGGAGGGAGGAGGAGACGAGGGAGAGACGAGAGAGAGAGAGAGAGGAGGCTGACATGAGAGGATCTTTCTAAATATGGTTTAATTTGTTTCCAGCAGCAGGGCAAGGCTCAGTTAGCACAAATTTTGCCGCTTGTGTCTGTTGGTTTTTTTTTGTGCTGGTTTTTTGTTTTGGTCCTTTTTTGTTTTTGTTGGGGTTTTTTTGCTTTGTTTTGGTTTTGGTTTGTTTTTTCCATGGTTGTTTGTTGTTGTTTTCGGATCCTTACGTGGATAATTTATCTTTGGAGTTTCTTGTTTGTAAACCGCACCACACAACCGGTTAAACAGTCTCAACGCTGTTTCTTGACGATCTTTTCCTGGTGGAGCATCGATCTTAATCTCAAGGAAGAACAAAAGGAACGTTTCCTCTTGTTCTCTACAAAAGGAACAGGGGAAAAGAGAAAAGAAGAGACGGAAGAATCAGAAGGACGACGGCTCTTCCTACAAAAGGAACAAGGAAACAACTGAACAGAATAGAAATTATTAAATAAGCACACAAAAACAAAACAAAAAAAAAAAAAAAAAAAAAAAAAACACGGCAATGTAAGTGGGGGCAAAAAAAAAAAAAAAAAAAAAAAAAAAAAAAAAAAAAAAAAAAAAAAAAAACCGAAACTGAGAAAATCTCGCGCTATGTTCAATGCAGACAAATTTCTGATGATCAGGATTTTTCAGGATGGAATGTGGACAGCATATGGCAAGCTGGTTTGGTCTATCAGAATTGGCGACACCGGCGCCGTGGCGTGCATGCGGCAAACAAATAAGTGTATAATTCGGCAACAAATAATTAACATCATGCAACGGTTTAATGTCTCCAGCGGGCATCCTCTAGACTCTTGATTGTCAACTACATGGGGGCGGACGGTGATGATGCGTTCGGCTGCCGGGCAGCAAGGTGGCGACGTCGGGGGGGTTGGTGTGGTCAGGTTGAATTGATTAATTCAAAGGAGTCCACATTTACTATATTATTGGTTTTGGATGCGACGACGCGGAGAGGAGCGAGGAGGAGAGGGAGCGAGAGAGAAGATGGAGAGAATGAGCGAGGCTCCGGAGCGATGGAGAGATTGTGGAGAGAGGGAGGAGGATAGAGAGGAGAGAAGGTGAGGAGAGATATTGTGGATGAGGACGAGGAGGGGAGGTCGAGAGAGAGAGAGGTGAGAGACGGAGGGAGACAGGGGAGAGAGACAGACAGCCAGGACCGACGAAGACAGACAGAGTGTGTACCCTGTTGAACGAGGCATGGAGGGGGTAGGGATGAAAGAAGAAAGAAAAAAGAATGGCCCCAGTAGGGTAGGATAGATGGGAAGCAGAGGAGAGGGAGAGAGGAAAAGCGAGAGAAAGAAGAGAAAGAAAGGGAGGGACATATAGATGGGTAAATGGATGGATGGCTGGGTAAGGAAGTTTTAGGGATGGGTAGCGATGGGATGGGTAGGAATAAGGAGACTAACACAAAAGCAAACAAATGGGGTACCCGGCAAAGGATCAGGCTTATACCAAAGTCGAACAGCCTCTGAGAACAAAGCTTGGCATAATTATTGCAAGGTTCCCAGACGAATTGTGTAAGCGCACATTGACGGCACAGCTGGTGCAAAATATTAACGTTCATTCGATTTTTCGACGTGCATGTATCGATTTTTTTGTTTTTTTTAATGACTTTGCTTCTCTCCGGTTAAAGTGTGTGTGGTGTGTTAATGTGGCTTTGTAAAGTGGGTTTTTGGTGTTAAAGTAGGTTAAAAAAAAGCAAAATTTTTAAAAATATCCAATTTATATTATTGGTT
This sequence comes from Conus betulinus, assembly GCA_016801955.1. Lineage (NCBI taxonomy): Eukaryota > Metazoa > Mollusca > Gastropoda > Neogastropoda > Conidae > Conus > Conus betulinus. The sequence continues at coordinate 8,005 of JADBJO010027725.1, forward strand.
TATTTTTATTTTTTTAAATTTTTAAAATAGCCATTTATAAAAAATATTAATAAAAATATTAAAAAAGCATGTCCTCATAACAACCATCCAGGATGCTCCGTGGTTTAGATTATGTACCAGCTTACAAAATTGAATGGGCTCGTACGAGGGCACTTCCACCTTTTTTTTTTTTTTCTTTCTTTTGACATCATGAGTTTTGGTTAACAAAGGTTTCGTAGTTTTTTTGGACCAGGTACACACCACCCCAAAAGTTTTTGAAGGTGGTCGGCTTTGTTATACATGAGAAAACCAAAAACCCCATCCAGCCAGACTCTAGACCTTGAAGATGTGAACCACCATGGTAAAGGTTGAATGTTACACAGTATTTATCAAGAGGGAAGTTTCGTGGTGTTACACCCTCAGAGACACAGGAGAAGAGAGAGACGTCTTCCTCCTTCTTAGTACTGAGAACTGATACTTGGAGTTTTTAATGTTTGTTGTAGGATAAGACCATTACGTAAAAAGTGTCAAATGTAAGCTCTCTCTCCTCTCTCCGTCTCTTTCTCTCTCAACTCTCCTCGTCTCACTCCCTCCTTCCTCTCTACTCCCCCTAGGCTCATCCCCCTCCCGTGCTCCCGCTCCCATGGAAGCCGCCCCCTCATGTATCATCTCCCGCATCTCTCCTCTCTCCCCACTCGCTCTCTCCGAAAGCTTTGATCCATCTCGCCTCTCGTCCCCCCCTGGGAAACCTTCTCCACTCTCTCCCTGGTCCTCATCTCCCATCGTCGGGTCAGTCCCTCCTCTCTCTTCTCTCTCTCTCCTCTCCTCTGAAAACTCTTGCTAAATGACAGGAAAAAAATGAGCAGGGAGGGCAGAGACACTGACTTGTTTATTTAATTGAGAGTCAGGGCAGGACTGGATAGACAGACCAGATGCGCAGACGGGCCAGGACAGACAGACAGACAGATAGATAGACCAGAGGCAAGCTGGACAGACAGACGTGTGAAAGTTTTAGGATTATTTTAAACTAATAATATTCGAGGAAAGGGGGGAGGAGGGGGGGGAAGTCTTGCGTAGAGTTTCATTAGGGGCGTCTTAAGGCCATGATTATCATATACACGTTGCCATGGAGCACACCAAGTTTTTAAAATTGGCAATATAAAACAAACCTACGCGTTTTCAACAAACAAGCATACATATAACTGATATAACTGCCCAAAACCAACACACAAACAAAACAAAAAAAAAAATAAAAGAGGGAAAACAAGAATGAAATGGCAGCAGCAGACGTCTGTTACTATTCGTTTCGAAAATAATAATCGCTATAAACAGGCAGAACATTGATCTGTTTCAGTCTATCAGAAATGGCGGACATGTGTGTCTATAACACTATTTCCTCTCATACCGCCGGCAGTCATCTGCTGTACATTGGTAAAGAGTCTGTTTCTCTCGAAATTAGAGGGCTGAGGGCTGAGAGCCAACGATCGGGAGGGAGGGATTGAGGGAGAGAGACAGAGACAGACAGAGAGAGAGAGTGAGAGAGACACGGAGAGAGAGAGCGAGAGACAGAGACAAGAGAGAAGAGAGGGATAGAGAGAGAGGAGAGAAGCGAGAGAGAGAGAGAAACAATTGCAAACCAAAGTGCTCTTTGTGACAAAGAGTTGCACACCAGCCTTGGCGGTCAGACAGGAGATGGCCCGTCGTGTCCACATAAAGAGTTAAAAAGCTTTCTGATGCCACGGAGAGTCACGTCATACTGTGAAGTGTGAAGCGGAAAATCGCTTTTTTCCTGCCTGGAAGGCCGGGCTTCTCCGGTTTTCCCTAGTGGAAGCAGGAACACACATTTGTCAGTTTCATTTTCGATCACCCTGCGTAAGTGTGCCCAGAGACATGGAAGAGAGACCAGAGGAGAGGAAGAGAGGGGAGGAAGGAGAGACGAGGAAAGAAGGGAGAAGGATCCAATAGGGAGTGTGGAGGGAGAGGAGAGTGAGGGAGAGTTGGGGGAGAGGAGAGAGAGAGAGCAGGAGAGGCAGAGAGAGAGAGAGGGGGGAGCGAATAAGGTGGGGAGGTGGGGAGAGAAGGGAGAGAGAGTTACTAAGGAATAGTGATTTATTTTGCAGGTAGAGAGTCTATACAGAGAAGTACATAGTGATTTATTTTGCAGGGAATATTATATATAAACTACTAATTTAATTCATACTTCATAAGCGACCGTTTTATGTATTGTAGTGCTTTCTTTGTTGCAACAAATGTGTTGCCTGCTGTTTGTTACAAGGCAAATCAGCCTCTCTTTTTGAATAAAATCCAGCATGGTTTGCTCGAATTGCAAAAAGAAAAAAAAAAAAACAAAAAAAAAAACAAACAAAAAAAAAAAAACCCCTGTCTCACATCACCCACACCTTGAAATTCCCAAACTGTTCCAAAAGTGACTGATAGAAAGTATTTTGAGCATCACATTACCATGATTTTATAATTTCATTTACGCTGAAGTAGTGTTTCTGTGCGTTTTTGTGGATATCTGTCAATATATGTATTCAGAATTTGAACCTTAACCTCTAAGCATCGTTAATGTGTAACGACTTAGAGAGAATACCTCCCCCGTCTGTCTGTAAATATCACGAACTGGTTGCCTTGGACCGATACCCAGTATTTATTTTTCACTGCTGTCAGGTTTTGTTTTTTTTTCAATCATTATGACATTGATCGCCTACGAGATCCAACACTTTCAACACTTGATGGTGATATGAAAAAGAGATTGAGGGACCTTCCCGAATAGACTACAATAACTTTATTACAGCAGATAAACATTTTTTTATACTTAGTTTTGCAGGTGTAAGAACAGGAAAACAGAGAAGGTTTGAAAAAGTAAACAAACAAAGAAAACAAAAAAACGCCCAGCTACTTACACATTTTCATGCCTTTGAATTCCGTATCACAAAAAAAAGTCATTTTTTCAACAAAAAGAGAGATACCATCATTTTGAAATACTACATGTTAGACTTTTTGAAAACTTGTAGTGAAAATCAAGGCGTTTTTCAAAATATCATAAACTACGTGGACTTGGGAAATTAGATACTAGTTACACTGTCAAAAACACAACACGTCTTCAACAGATAACAATATCAATGGACCAGCATGATCACGTTACAACTCAATGTTGTGTTTACCGTACACATTGATATCTCTGGTCACTTCGTCAATGAATAAGGGACAAGAAATAGGGCAGCAAAGTTTTACCTTGCTTCATGCCAATTGGATACATAAATACATCCGTCGCATCGCCACCAGCAGGTCGTATAAAGACACAGTTGTATCACATGCACGGTCTGCTACTGGGATCTTCCATCATATTTATCTACTTACTGAATCACAGGATTTCCAGAAGTCAGCAAAGGTAACATATAGTTCCCAGTGTCGTATGTGCAGTTTCTGAATAAGAACATAATGGTAAACATCTCGTCAGCAGTGTAGCATTTATGCTCAATCCTGCTTGTTCTCCAATGATTTTGTTGTGACTGATCCGTTTTTGTTACAGACTGTTTGTAACACAAATCTGTACTGATTACAAGAAATTACTTGATAGAGAAATACTCTATAATGATCATAAATGATTGTTTGGCCTTCTTTAAACAGAGGTTAGTGAATTGCTAACTGTTTCGCTGAATACAACCCATGACCAAAAATGAAGTTAAACAATGTTTACAAAAATCAAAATGATACCAATACTGTGCTTTCCTATTTATTAGTTTTTTGACGGTTCAAGTGACATTTGACTGCCTTGTTTACGATTGGTAATGATATCTTAGGCCAGGTCATTAACAGGTAGGGGGAAAGAACAGGGGAGCAACTTATCCGTGCTTCAAGCTAATTGCACCACATGAATACATCCGTCAATTGACGACCAACACAAACAATAGCTTTGATAATTCAGTATCTGCTTTGTAGCGCAGACACTGTTTTCACCACATGCACTCTTTATTGCTAGGTTCTCTCTGGGTATCTCCCTACATTCCGAATCAGAGGCTTTCCGAAAATGAAGAAAAGGAGCGTACAGTTTTTGCTTTGCCATATAAACTTGTTTTTTAAGAAGACCAGAAGGGGTAAACATAAGAAGCCCCAAGAACACCGTGCTTTTCTCTAAATCTTTGTTGTTTTTCTATCATTTGGCTGTCAGTGATCCACGTTTTTTCACTAAACGCTAGAAATCTCAATAGAAATATTGAACAGACACGACTAACTCGCGAAAAAAGCGATCATGGAAGGTAGGATTTCGTTTTCACAGAGACTGCAAATGGCAACACAACGTTTCTTGATATTCGTCAAATGAAAATTAAAGTTGAAAATGTGACTGAAAAAAGAAAGGTGATATCACTATTATCCATTAGCAATTCTTCATTCCTGTAGCACTACTATGTTCTAGTGCAGTGTTTGCATTCCTTGTTTCACTTTGAGAGAGGAGAGAGAGGACGAGGGAGAGAGAGAGAGAGAGAGACTCAGAGAGAGAGAGAGAGAGACTCACAGAGAGGGAGAGGAGAGATGGAGGAGGACTGAGAGAGACAAGAGAGAGAGGAGAGGAGAGAGAGAGGGAGAGAGAGGCGGGGAGAGAGAGATTAGAGAGAGAGAGAGAGAGAGAATTGTCTTCTGTACGTCAAATGGTAGCATTCAACAGGAACACTAGGTTCCTATTTTATATGATTTATGCCAAAACTCAGGTTCTTGAGAAGCCCAGTTCTTTTAAAAGAATATGGATAATCTTTCTCTTACAGAAGCTTAAGCATAAGGATATCACAAAAACGAACAGATAAAGGAGAAAACCAACAAAAAGGAAATGGGAAGCACGCGCGGCGCGCGGGCGACACACACACACACACACACACACACACACCAAACACACACACACAACACACACACACACACGCACGCACGCACGCACGCCGCACGCACCACACACACACACACACACACACACACACACACACACACAACACACACCACCTTGACACACATGCACTCTCACTGGCACAGGGAGACAGACAGGCAGACAGAGGACAGGGAAAGAGAACAGACAGAGACATTATCAGCACACCACTTTCCAGCGACAGTCTGACGCTCACCCCAGGAAGATGACACTCAGTCCAGGATGAACGGCGGCTCGGCAGACGTTATCGTTCATGGTGTGATCACCAGCGGCGTGAGAGAGATGATCGAGGTAGACACACATGGTCTGCATATTTGACGGACAGGCCGCGCAGACAGAAGGTGCCCCGTCGGCCGAAAGCGAAAATTGTTCATAAGAGAACATATTTCGGAGCGTGAGCAGTTCTTTTACTTTCGACCTGAATTCGAATGTATATCTATATTATGGTGTCTTGTATATATATTCTATCTGTATATATGTATCCTCTATCTGCATCTATTATATGTCTATATACTCTGTATTATATATCTATTTCCTCTATCTATCCGCGACCATTACACTCTGTCTATGTATATATGTCTTAGTGTGCTTTGTGGTGGTGTAGTGTGTTGTCTGTGTTTGTGTGCGGGAGTGCGGGGGGGGGAAAAAGGGGCGGGGGGGGGTGAGGGGGGTGGGGGGGGGGGTGCGGGGGGGGGGGGGGGGGTTCGGGGGTGGGGGGGGGGGGGGGGGGGGGGGGGGAGGGGGGGTGGGGGGGGGGGGCGGGGGGGGGTCGGGGAAGGGGGGGGGGGGGGGGGGGGGGGGGGAGGCGGGGGGCGGGGCGGGGAGGGGGGAGTGGGGGGGGGGGGGATAGGGGGGGGGGGGGGGGGGGGGAATAGGGGGAAGGGCGGGAGGAGGCGGTGGGGGGGGGGGGGGTGGGGGGGGGGGGGGGGGATCGGGAGGGGGGGGGGGGGGGGGGGGGGGGGGGCGGGAGTGGGGGTCGGGGGGTGGTGGGGGGGGGGGGGGGGGGGGGGGGGAGGGGATCGGGCGGGGGGGGGGGGGGGGGGGCGCGGGGGGGGGGGGGTGGGGTGGGGGGGGGGGCGGGGGGGGGGGGGGGGGGGGGGGGGGGGGGGAACGGGGGGGGGCGGGGGGGGGGGGGGGGGGGGGGGGGGGGGGGGGGGGGAAGGGGGGGGGGGGGGGGGAAAATGGGGGGGGGGGGGCGGCGGGCTGGGGGTGGGGGGGGGGAGGGGGGGGGGGATGATGGGGAAAATCATGTCTCAGAACCTACTACCTGGTGAACAAAAGAGGGGGGGGGGGGCGGGGTGCGGGGGGGGGGGGGGGAGGGGTGGGGGGGGGGCGGGCGGGGGGGAATGGGGGGGGGGGGTGGGGGGGGGGGGGGGGGGGGGGGGGCGCGGGGGGGGGGGGGGGCGGGGGAGGTAGGCCGCCCGGCCCCCCCCGGGGGGGGGGGAGGGGGGCCGGGGGGGGGGGCGGGGGGGGGACGGGTGGTCGGGGGGGGGGGCGGGGGGAGGGAGGGGGATATGGGGGGGGGGGGGATGGTGTATGTCGGTATGTGTGTGCCGCGGGTTTGTGTGTGCGATGATACATTATTCTTGGTTGGAGATGGGTGTGGTTGGACGAGCCATATAAACATCTTAATAAAAACCGGGAATAATTTACATGGGCTGATTTGTTATCTATGACCTTATGTCAATCTGTTATCCAGTTGGGAAGCGGAGGGGAAAAAAAAAGGGGAATAATATGAAAAGAAGAAGCAGACAAGAAAAAACAGAAACTCCCCAAGAAAGAACGTCACCTCTTGGGAGATCACACACACGAAGCATATTCCTCTACTCTCTACTCTCTATCTCTCTCTCTCTCTCTCTCTTCTCTCTCAGATCTAGCTCTCTCTCTCTCTCTGCTCAAGACAGACAGACAGACAGATGCAGGGTAAACAGATAGGTGGCAGGGAGACAGAAAAATGGGAAAAAGAATGCAACCGCGGATGAGAACAGTCAAGAGGTGGAAAGAATAAGGCAGAGAGAGAGAGAGAGAGGACAGACCAGACAGGACAGACAGACAGAAAAGACAGACGCGAAACCCGAAACAGAACCAGAGAACAAACAGTAGAGAGGACAGGTTGAGATGATGATAATGTTAGGAGAGGCCAGTGCCCAGAGTGGGACTTAGTAGAGGAAGAAAGGGAAAGGAGACACCACACCACCACACACACACACAAACACACACAAACAACCACACACACACACACACACACGCACACCACACACCCATCACCCCACACACACACCACACACGGCACGCAGCACGCACCGCACCGCAAACACACGCACACACACATACCACAAAACTACACACCACACACATTCACGCACAAACACTGATGAGCTCTGAAACAATTTATTGTCAGATTAACTCAAAGTTGTACTGACGCACACACACCCACACACACACCACACACACACACACACACACAACACACACACACACAACACACACAAGCGACGCGCGCCGCGCGCACGCACACACACCCAAACACACACACACAAACACACACACACACAACACACACACATACAGAGAGAGAAGAGAGAGAAGAGCGAGAGAGAGAGAGAGAGAGAGAGGGAGAGGAGGAGGAGAGAGAGAGATTGAGAGAGCGAGGAGAGAGAGAGAGAGAGGAGAGAGAGAGAGAGAGAGAAAGAGGGATTTGAGAGGAGAGAGAGAGAGAGAGAGGAGAGGAGAGAGAGGAGAGAGATGGGGAGGGGATTTATATTTGCTATTCCTTCAAATGGCAAACGGACCAGGAATCTCGCAGTTTGAATGGGTTTGATTTGTTTTCGTTTTAAATCTCATATGAAGATCACAACATCTGCAAGGGCAATTCTACCTCTGTTTACGTCTGACAATTTGCCGATGAATCTCTGTCCACGCAGACACAGAAGATATACCTAAGCAAAGGAGGAAATGTAAGAGAAAAATAAAGAAACAACTGCCTGTGGGGGATTGTGAGAGAGGAAAAGATGGGGAGAGGACAGACAGCGAAAGAGGTGTGAAAGGAGGAGAGCAGGGGTGATGCGAGGGGAGAGAGATGAGAGAGAGGAGAGGGAGAGAGGGAGAGAGAGAGAGAGAGGAGAGGAGAGAGAGAGAGAGAGAGGAGAGAGGAGAGGAGAGAGATTTAAAGCTAGAGAGGTTTCAGTTAATTTTAGACTACTCCTGTAACTGTCCTATAGAGGTTATGGAAACAACATCCATTTCGGTGGAAAATAATCAAGTTTTACCATTCGAATACAATACCATTTTATTTCTTGAAAAATGAGTCGCTGACGTGAAAAAAAAAAAACACGGTTCATTCATAACACATTTCTTTTATAACGCCATCATGTTTATGACACAAAAATACATCATTGTAGAAACTCTGTATCCTAAGATTTAGATCAAATGTTCGCGGTAGCTTTAGAGAGAGAGAGAGAGAGGGGAGACCCGGAGAGAGAGAGAGAGAGGGCGAGAGAGTGTGTGTGTGTGTTGTGTGTGTGTTTGTTTGGGGTTAACACTGATTCAGCAGCAGAAGCGGTTGAATCTGTCTAGTGCGGTTCTTGTTTAGTTATTTCAAATCTTGTCTTAACGTGATATCATCATGAAGTCACTTTGACCACACTTTTAAGCTGATCAGTGTAGAATCTATCTCCTTTCATCCAGGTGTAACTACGAAGTTAGTGCAATGAAATGGAAACGGTATCACAACGAACAAACTAAAAAAAAAAAAAAAAAAAGGGGGGGGGGGGGGGGGGGGAATATACAACGGGAACAAAACGAACACTCCAGCCATGTTTATTTTGCAAAGTTTGGCTGAGCGACACTGACAACACGTCAGCCTACCCTGCATATCGAAAAAAAAAAGACAGACAGGCATACCAACAACCATAATTTCTCATGCCACCACCAGTCACATCATGCGACCATAATGTCTGCAGCCAGCGTCCTTTCTGACTTGATTGTCTGCTTCCCTTGGGTATGTTCGGCTGCCAGCATGATCAGTGATAAAGAGTCCATTTACCTACATCGTTAGATGTACTGGGCAGACCGACATACCGAGATAAGGGGGCACGGAAGGAACGCGCAAGGGGGCGATAAATGGAGAGACAGACAGAACGAGTGGGGGACAGGAGGGGAGAAGGGAAAAGACGAGTGCAAAAAAACAACTCGTGGGAGAGCGCAAAAAAAAAAAAAAAAAAAAGAAATAGCAAATAAACTAACAAGCAAACGTAGAACCAAAACTTGTACATTTCACGTCACGATGATGTATACGTGTTTGCAAGTGTGACGACTACATGGTACGCGTGTGACTTCAGATTGCATGTGTCGACATGGTAAACAGATGATACTGTCATTTCGAATGAGTGCTTAACGCGCTTACGTCATGTCTAGAAATCTAGAAAAATGTGGGGTGTGTTTTTTTTTTTTGTCTCTGAAGCAGGTTAAACATCGTAGTAAATAACGAAGCTGTGCTTATTGTCTCGTCACACAACAAGAAGTCACATTTCGTTTAAGTGCAAATTTCATGATGTGCGAAGTGGTGGGATTGGGGAGGGGAGGGGGGGGGGGGGGGCTCTTACGGTGTTTTGTTCTTTGTTTGTTTTTTTAAGGTTTTAAATATTTCATAAGGGTTTAGGTTAGATTAGGTTTACGCTCGGTCAGCACTAGGGTAGGGTCAGGGTGAAGGTAAGAGTTAGCTTTCGTCAGACCTCCTTCTTCTTCTTCGTCCTAAAAAATGGTTCACTCAAAAAACGAGTAGGTCACCAGCGCGCATGTTAAAAAGTAAAATAAAACGAAATAAAATAAAAATAAACCTGCAGGAGAAAGAATGTCATATGTCCTGAAAACATGTATTGATTGACCAATGGAAGCTGTGTCGATGCGACTTTTCACACTGTTCATGCAGATCTACACAACACACCCAACCCAGCACTTACGGCGTTTGACTCTCTCTCTCTCTCTCTCTCTCTCTCTCTCTGGCAGGAGTCTTGGTTTCAGTAGATGGTTGGGCGATGGGCACAGGACAGATTTTTGTCTTGTTCTGACTCAGTGTGCATCGTCAGGAAGATTGTGAGATATGTGCAGAGAGAGAGAGAGAGAGGAGAGAGAGAGAGAGAGAGAGAGAGGGTCTTTCAAAAAGCAGAAGCCTACAGAAGCCAATGGGTGGTTTTGTTTTCCGTGTAATGTCCTTATCTCAAGACCAACAAAATCATTGAACTTCCTAGGGATCCCAGTTTGCAATCGGCAATTAGAAAATTCAGTTTCTCTCAGGAAAGTGTAAATATAACAGATAGGATGAGAGAAAAACATAAAGAAGAACACTCAAAGCACGCAGAGAGCAACATAAAAAACGAAAACATGAAGAGTAGAAGAGAAAAAAGGAAGAAGAAAACAAACGCAGACAAATCCAGCCATGCACATCAGGACACTTTTCACTAATCAAGACAGACAGACCCCCAGCCTGCTTCAGCTATCAGAAATGGCATGGGGACATGTAGGCCCACAACGATAACGTCCCATGCCACCACTACCCCGACAAAAAGGTCTGCAGCTATCCGTTCATGCCGACTTGCTGATCAAGCCCCGCGGGTGAAGTACACGGCTCCAGGAATTCTTTGGTCAGCTGATGATTGTGCGTTGACCCTCGTCATGGGAGGGCTGGCACAGACAGGGACAGAGAAAGGAGAGGGAGAGGTTAGAGGCGAGAGCTGTGGGGGGGGAAGAGACAGACAGGCAGAGGGGGGGGGGGGGGGGGGGGTGGAGGATGAGGGAGAGGAGGGGGGAGAAGGCGAGATTATAAATCACGTGAAATCTGACCATGTAAGCAGACCACTGACCTGCATTGGAAGAATAGGTTGGGCATGCTCTTCGACAGCTTCCTGATCTTCAGGCCCCACACACACACCCACACACACACACAACACACACACACAACACACAAACACCGAAGAGCGAGGAGAGAGAGAGAGGACGGATGAGAGAGACGAGAGAGAGAGAATAAGAGGACAGAGAACACCAGAGAGAGGGGGAGTAGAATCGGGTAGTTATTTTTCGAATGGGTAGAATCTAATGTAACCTCTTTTATGCGACTTTTTTTCTCAAATTAAGCTAATTCAGTGATCCCAGCTCACAGTGAATGATTCATTTCCTCATGGGAAAGGGGTAAATATAAAGGGATATGACTGAGAGGAAAAAAAGAGAACACAGAAAAAGCACATGAAAATCAACAACAACAACAGGGCAGAAGAAGAAATCCAGACATGTACATTTAGGACAATATTCTCTAATCAACTCAAAAACAAACAGCCTACCACCCTACCTCAGCTATCAGGCATGGCAGACATGTAGGCCCAACAACGATAATGTCTCATGCCACCACCACCCACGAAAAAAAAGGGCTGCAGCTGTCTGTTATTGCTGACGTTGATGAGCAACTCCCCGCGGGTGAAGTGCACGGCTCCTGGAATTCTTTGGTCAGCTGATGATGGTTGCGTTGATCCCTGCGTCATGGGAGGGCTGGGACAGACAGAGGCAGAGGAGGAGGGGGGGGGGGGGGGGGGGGGGGGGGCGGAGGTTATGGGCGAGAGCTGTGTGGGGGTGGAAGAGAGACAGACAGGCAGAGGGGGGAGTGGAGGATAAGGGAGGGGGGCGAGATATCAAATGACATGGAACCTGACCCTGGAAGTAGACCACTGAAAGGTGCATGACCATAGCGAGACTAGTTTTGATGCTTTTAGCCATCTCCTGATCTTCCAAATCTCACACACGCACGTGCACACACACCACACACACACACCACACACACACACACACACACACACACACACACACACACACACCACACACAGCATGAGACGATTACCGCCACGAAGGATGGCGGAGAGAGAGGAGTTAACTTTTTCGAATGGTTAGGAATCTGAGAGTTCCCATTTTTGAAGTTAATCCTAAAGTAATTTTTATATCAAGGGGATACGAACTTTTGTAAAGGCTGCATAGAGATCCCAGTTTACAGTTGGATTTCAGCTCCGGATGGGAAAGTGTAAATACAAGGGATACAATTCGGGGAGGGGGGGTGGGGGGGGGGGGGGGTTGGGGGGGGGGGCAGCAAAAAAGCACCTAGAATCACCAATCAGAACGTAAAGGAGGGCAATAAAAAAGAGAAAAGGGAAGAAAAAAAACAGGAAGAAGACAACAAATGCACACCCAATCCAGCCATGTACATTAGGACAATGTTCATTAATCAAGACAGAGAGACAGAGCCCCACAGCCCGCCTTAGCTATCAGTGACATGGAAGACATGTAGGCTCACAACGATAATGTCTCATGCCACCACTAACGAACGAAGACAAAAAAAAGGTCTGAGTGCAGCCATCCGTTTCAACTGACCTTGATTATCAACCTCCCGCGGGTGAAAAGCGCACGGCTCCAGGAATTCTTTGGTCACGCTTGATGATGCAAGGCGTTGACCTGCGTCTGTTCTTCGGAGGGCTGGGACCACAGAGTCCAGAGCCACCGGAAAGGGGAACGGAATGAGGTGGAGTGGGCTATGGAAGGTGGAGAGAAAGGAGAGAAGAGACAGACGGGCAAGGAAGAAGAGAAGAGAGGGGGAGGGGGGAGAAAGCAAGGGGGGAAGGGAAAGGTGAAAGAAGTGGGGAGATTATCAGATCACATGGACCATGACATTGAAAATGGAGGAGACCAATGACCATGCTTTAAGATAGCTTCTAACCTGTGCGAACCTCACACACACATAACACACAAACACAAACACAACACACACACACACAACCCACACACACACGCGCGAGATTGCAGCGCGCGCGCGCGAGCAGCGCGAGGGTTTGTGGATACACGTGAGGTTATGCTATCTAGGCTCTTATGTGTCTCTGCAATGTCTGTAGGTCGGATTCGATATCTATCTCCTATGGAGAGAGATAGGTCTATTTAATATCCCCTCCTTCGCATATCTCTCTCTCTCTATATTCCCATCAACCCTCTCTGGCGCTCTCTATCTATCTATATCTAGCTATTAATCTCTTCTCTCTCTTCTCCCCTC
>JADBJO010027726.1:0-20980 GCA_016801955.1 Conus betulinus
ATCTGATCATTCGCCTTTGGAGTTACATATTCATTTTCCTAAGAATATATAAGATAATACAACGTTAGTAACGTTCAGGTTTTGGAAAACTTTATATGGCACGAAGCCCACAGCAGTATGTTCAGAGACAATATCTGTTCAAATGACATGCAAATCCAGTTTGAAAAGGCGATCAATTGATGAAAATATTCACGAGACACTTGAGCTTTTTAATCATTGTATAGTGCAGCAGACTTTATGAAGAAACAGGTACACATTGGTAAGGCGTCAAAGTTGGTAAGGGCGTCAAAGGTGACGACTAGTATGATGATGAATGTCGTGTGGCCAAAAGAACTGTACGCAATTTGTTGAAAAAAATTAAGCGTGCATTGTCTCCACCCGATCGCACTTCTTTATGTAGGCCTACAGCAAGACGTGAAAATGAACATTTGTTAAATACAGAAGAGAAGCAGTTTTGATGGGCACTTTGTTAAATTATTATTAACTTCTGGAGAAGAAGAAACACCCGAAGGTGCTGGGGAGGACCCAGAGAAGCACTGTCTTCACCTGCCTTATTTATGGAAATCGGTAAAATGCTTACAAACCAAACTTAGTATGGAATGCTCGGTTAAATTTTTAACTCCCCGTTTGATAGAGGTATATACCCAGAACGCTGGTGTGAATCAATTGTTTTTTACCATTATGTAAAAAAGTACGACGTTATGAATCCAAACAACTACAGAGAAATTTCGCTGTGCAATGTATGTAGTAAATTTTATAGTAATTATGACTTCCGGGAGGTGCGAGAAAACATGGCGGGGCAATGTTTATCAGCAGTCCAGCCAACTGTACTTTGAATGACGTTTTTGGTGGCGATAAAACGAGCAGCGACTGAACAACCAGTTTACCAAGCAGATACCAGTGCAGGTGTGAGGAAACGTGGTAAAATGGTAGAAATAGGACTGTGGAGAGCTGCCATAGGTCGTTTTCATTTGGCCTGCGTAACCATTTCTTGCTGAAGCGGACGCGACCGGGCAAGTTAGCACGTGAAAGTTGTGTCACTGTAAACGATGTACTGTGTACCTGGGTCTGCCTGCTGTTTTGGGTCAGCTTCATGTGTAGTGCAAGGCAAGTGTTTGGACACGCGTTGTATTCTCCTTTCACTGAAATGGGAACTGAAACTCATGAAACACACTGTTTTGTGTGCGGAACATCACCAGTGACCATGGTTGACAGCGTGGCACATTCTCCAGTGAACGTGTTAGGCCCTTTAGTTGAGCAGTTTTGCCCGGCCTTATGTCTGGCGGTGTTTGCGTTGGCAGTCCGTCGAGTGAAGCTCAGCGGTGATGTGGAGGAGAATCCAGGCCCAGTAGATGAAGAAATCAGTGCTGAAGAGACAGTGTCACTGCACAATTTCAAGATGCTGCAAGACAGTTTACAACTGAAGCTTGACACGATTCTCGCGACCATGCAACGGCAGGAAACTATGATGAAAGAACAAGGAGAGGCCCTGACGAGGTTTGGTGCAGAACAGAAAGAAATTAAGAAAACGATTACAAATCTGTGCCACGACATGAATGCCACAAAGCAGCAAGTACAGAAGAAACGCCGATTCGATCAAGAAACTGTCAAACAAACAGGATGAGATGAATGAGAAAATCTTAGGCTTGGAGTCTGAATTAGATCGCTTGGAGGGTTTCTCTCGGCGAAACAATGTGAAATTATTTGGCCTACCTGAATCTTCAGACAGAGAAGACTGTGCTGAGGTTGTCAGACACGTGCTAAGTACGTACATTCCGGACAAGACATGGGAACCGGACGTGATCGAGAGGGCGCATCGTCTGGGTAGGCCAAACCCCCACAATCCTAACCCCCGGCCGATCATCGTCAATTTCCAACGATGGAGGGGGACGCCATCCAGTTGATGAAGGACCGGACGGCCAGAGACAGTATGGAGAGAGATGGTTTGAGAGTGGCACAGGATCTGACCAGAAGACAGTCAGTAAAGCTGAAGAAACTACGGGAAGAAGAAGGAAAGAGCGGCTATTATGTCAACGGCAAACTCCGTATCAGAGAGCAACAGGAAAACGCCCCCTTGCTGCCACTCCCCCTTACCTGCCAGGTGGGAAACCCCCAGCGCACACGAACATGACGTGGCACGACCGTCCTTTGACCAGAACAGCGCGAGCCAACCAGAGACGCCGGAGCAGTGGCTGACGTCACGTTTGAAGAGGGCCACGACAGCAGGCACGGCAATCCCGTGCACGGTGACGGGGGAGACAACCGAGAACCCGTTCCACCAGCCGTCAACCACGACTGAAGGAGATGATGCGGGGCAGCAAGGCGGCCACCACTGCACGTGCACACCACACTGACAACAGCAAATAGCGGCGTGGCCAAGGCCTGCCACATGACAATATGACACACACACAGAGCACGGACACACAGACCACTCCTGTACACACACATACCACAGGCACAGAACAAAGTGTCACGGATCAGAGTAAAACAAAAACAGTTTCCTTTTGTTGTTGGAATATTAATGGTTTAATTTCCAAAGTTAACAGAACCTGATTTTTGTGAATTATATCCAATCCTTTGATATATGTTTTCTTTCAGAAACGTTTACAATGCCATCGTTTGATTTTGATGTGTACTTCAAAAAGACTTTCTTGGTCTTCACTCACCAGCTGTGAAACTTTCCAAGATGGGACACTGTTCTGGTGGAACTGTTCTGTTGATCCGTAAAGAGCTGTCAGAATATGTAGGAAGAATCGAATGTCAAATTGAAAATGTAAATTGTTGTAAACTGTCCAAAGAACTGTTTGGGACAGAAAAAGATGTGATGTTGATTGGTGTTTATAATCACCCAGTAAAGAGTGTGTACTATGACAAGAAAGATTATGACTGTACTCTAGAACTATTGGAACAATTTATTCTGTCATTGATGGAATCCAGACAAGAACTGTATTTACTGATTAGTGGTGACTTGAACTCTCGGATTGGTACGTGGAACTTGGACACTGGTACAGATGAAGACTTTGTAAACAGACAAGATGTTGTGCATGAAAGACATTCTCAAGATGGTGTTGTTAATAATTTCGGTAAAATGTTAATACAGTTATGCTCTATGTTTCAGCTAACTCCCTTGAATGTTTTTGATAAGTGGAGATATTGATGGTAAATTTACGTTTTTCTCAGAGAGAGGAAATAGCGTCATTGATTACTTTCTGACCTCTGTTGATTTTATTCCATTTGTGACATGTTTATCTGTTGTTAGCCGTGTGGAGTCACATCACATGCCTGTTGAACTTATATGTACTGCCCTAGAGCAAAAGCGAAAAGGTCAAACAAACGTAGTGCGCAGAGGCTGAAATGGGACCCACAGAAAGCGCACCTATTTTTAGACCGTCTGTCATCAGACGAAGGGCGCATAGCAATGGAAGAGGCGGCGGACTGTGTAGAAACGAGTGTTGACGACGCGCTGCGGAGATTCGTCGCCGTACTGCTCAAAGCTGGCCAGTGCATGAGGCGCAAAATGTGTCTTACGGCGCGCGCCGCACAAATAAATGGTTTGACGACGATTGTAGGGTGCGTAAGTGCCAGCTCAGTAATTTTCTGAATTGTTACAGACGTACACACTTGATGATGATGACAAAACACGGTATAACGAAAAAAGAGCACAGTATCAGTCTTTACTGAATGACAAGAGAAAATCCTATAAGTTAAAGATGCGAGAATCTTTGCTACAAAATAGAAATGACAGTAATACGTTTTGGTCAGTAATCAGGCGAGCTCGACCTAGACTACGGAACGAAGCCTCAATTGATATTGAAACCTGGAAAAATCATTTTGCTGGAATACTGGGGCAGAACAGTGCAACAGCATCAGAAGTGACCCAGTTATTGCACGATGACTATGATGTTCATGTCCCCGAGTTGGATGAAAAAATAAGAATGCACGAAGTCAAACAGGCCATAAGGAAACTTAAACCAGGTAAAGCTGCAGGACTAGATGAAATTTCGAGCGAATTTTTTGAAATCAGCCGAAGACATAGTTACACCCATTTTGACTAGAATATTTAATAATTTGTTTGATAAAAGTATCTTCCCAGAGGAGTGGAGCCGCTCAGTTATCATTCCTTTGTTAAAAAAAGGCGATATAAACAACCCAGAAAACTATCGGTGTTTCCCTTCTAAGTACTATAAGTAAAGTATTTACATCAATACTAAATACTCGTCTATATAAATGGGCAGAAAGTGAGCACAAAATATGTGAGGAACAAGCAGGCTTTCGTAAACAGTACTCCACAATAGATCATCATATTTTTACGCTTGTTTCTATGATTAAAAGATCTTTATACGGGGAAAAGAAAAGTAAATTTTATGTAGCGTTCATAGACTATATGAAAGCTTTTGACTCAGTAGATAGAGGCAGCCTTTGGCTAGTCTTACAGAAAGTTAAAACATCGACGAAAATGCTTCGAATGCTTCAGGGTATATACGATTCTGTTCTATGTTGTGTAAGGTGGGAAGTGAGATATCGGACTTTTTTGAGTGTCCAGCCGGGGTGAAACAAGGCTGCTTGTTGTCGCCCCTGATTTTCAGTCTATTAATCACAGAGGTAGCTGACAATGTAACTAAAAGGGAAGGCATGGTTTCCAGTTGTTGCCTGGCTTGCAAGAGATCTTTCTGCTTCTGTTTGCAGACGATATTGTTTAATCTCTTCCACACCTGTTGGATTACAAAACCAGATAGACAACCTCGCCGAGGCATCAAAATCTCTTGGTTTGACCGTTAATTTGACTAAAAACAAAAATTATGGTTTTCAGAAAAGGTGGGCATTTGTCAAAAGTAGAAAAGTGGTTTTATGACGGAAAAGAGATAGAAGTTGTAAATCGTTACAAATATTTGGGTTTTACGATAACTACAAAACTGTCATTTGACATTGCATTAGAGGAGTTTGCGGGTAGAGCTAAAGGCAGGGTGGTAGAGATCATGAAGACAATGTGGAGTCTTGGAAATATGGAACAGTCAGTTTTTTCTTTAATTATTTGATGCCCAGGTTAAACCTATGATGTTGTATGCAGCTGAAATGTGGGGTTTAACACGTTTTCAAATTGTGGAAAGCCCCCCATTTATTTGCCTGTAAGCGCTTTCTTAGAATAAGTCCTAAAACTCCAAATTTGATGGTTTATGGTGAAATTGGCCGGTACCCTCTATTTGTTGATTGTTTAATAAAGGTGATCAGGTATTGGTTTAAGTTACAAAAGCTAGATCTGGCAAGACTGCCAAAACAAGCGTATGAAATGTGTATAAGAATAGATGTATGCGGAGTGGACAAAACCAGATCGACCAACAAAATTGGGCCAGCAAAGTCAAGTTTTGCTTAGATACTTTATGGATTTTCCGAAGTTTGGGTGAATGGCGGAGTTGGAAACGAAAAGGTTTTTTGTACAAGTATTTAAACAACGCATTATTGACTGCTACAAACAAGAGTGGTCAAGTAAACTGTACGAGAGTGAAAGATATTCCACTTATCGTTCCTTTAAATCATTGTTGCAACCAGAAAAAATACCTCTCAGACATTTCAATAATTAAATTTCGTACAGTTTTTGTCAAATTCAGATTGGGTATATGTGATATTAGCACTCATAAAAGGTATACAGAAAAAATCAAACTCTTGCCCTTTTTTGTAAGGTTACAGAAGACGAACATCATTTTTTTGTTTGTATGTCCAGTATATCAGGAAATTAGAGAAAAGTATCTGACGAGAGTTTTTGGAAATTTAGACGGAAATACACATTTGTCACTATATCTGCAGAGCGAAAGCAGGTTTATTACACGTTCTGTTGCAATGTTTATTTATTATGCTTTAAAAAAAAAGAGAAGAAGAAAAATGCGAAATCCATTTCAACTGTGTTTTTTTTTCTGTCTGTATTAAAAGGGTAAAATGGGGAAACTGCATAGAAAATACCTGAAAGCAATTTCCAGTTTGTTTATCCTATGCAGTTAGGAAATGATATATTTTGTTTTGTAGATTCTTTTTAGTTTGGTCTGTGTGAGTTTTCTCATTTTGTGTCTTTACATGATACATGTACCTCCTTTGCATACAGGCCGGTGCTCTCTCTCTGTCTCTGTCTGTCTGTCTGTCTGTCTGTCTCTCTCTCTCTCTCTCTCTCTCTCTCTCTCTCTCTCTCTCTCTCTCTCTCTCTCTCTCATGCCGGTCGTAATCTGAAACACCCACAGCTGCTGAAAGTTTTCGAAGTGTACACCTCTCTGAAATCAGATGGACACAATATAGTTTTTGCTTGGGTTTCTCAGCCATGTGGGGCATTTGAGGCAACGAGGTGGTTGATCAACTTGCCAAGAGTGCTGCAAACGAAAAGTTGAGCATTCTCCCTTTTGTTCCCACCCATCATGGTCACAGGAACTACATGTATTTCACAGTGTGGGGAAACGTGACTTTGTTTATTTGCATAAAGGCTAAACATGCCGCCAGCATCTTAGAGATTGTCTTCTTGAATCTCCTACAAATTGTCTCACCCAGCACGTGGTGAAGGATGATTGACCCAATCCTGACACCCCCCCCCCCCCCCCCCCCCCCCCCCTTTCCGCTCCGATTACTAACATCCGCTCTTCCCTTTTCTATAGTGATACGACTGGCTGTCATGTTTCTCTGACAGCCTGTCAATCAGGCAGGCATCACAGATCAGATGTGTAGCTTAGCACACAAAGAGGGGAAACCAAGTCTCCTTACTTCACTACTCCACCAAAGGACTGTCAGACTGATCTCCACCAGTGAACCAAGTATAACCACAGGTGTATGCCAGATAGGAGAACGCTCATCTCTCCTACTCTGAGATATTGTGTCAGGTTTCACTAATCAACCCAGAAGAATTATCCTGGGTCCCTGTTCGTGGGCTTTGTATCCTTGTCCCCTGGTCTGCCTGCTATTGACCCCACACAGCAGTCCAAATGGATGAACCTGCCTAAAGAGGATGTGAACTGTCACCAGCAACTGGAGAGAGATCCACACTCCTCATTAGATAAGTTCGATAGTCCTACTATTAATTTGAAATATGCCATTATGCTTTAATATGTTATTCAAGTGCCACCTGGATTTTAGACCAGTTTTCTTCTGTGGAGGCGAATAATTTTCCCGCCCATTGTAAATAAATGAGCGTTTGAAGTTCTTTTATATTTAGCATGTGTACACCACCATATTTATATCCAGACTCCATTATTTGTCTGTTTACTTTTTCAAATGCTTTTCGGTTGCTGTGTTTTCTTTGCCAAATGAATTTGTATAAAACTGTGTTGATTTTAATAAATCTTAAATAAATGTCAGTGAACCGCCCAGAGAAACGTGGACAAACGAGTCACAAGACAACACACAACGCGTTTCGACCTCTTAGGTCTTCCTCAGGTGAAACAAAGACGGACAAAATAACGCCTTGAATCAACGCCTTCCTTGCGCTGAACTCAGAAGCAATCTGAAGCGATCAAAGCTAAGTGCATTTTCGTTATTTTGTCCGTCTTTGTTTCACCTGAGGAAGACCTAAGAGGTCGAAACGGGTCGTGTGTTGTCTTGTGACTCGTTTGTCCACGTTTCTCTGGGCGGTTCGCTGACATTTATTAAGATTTATTTAGATTTCCGCCTGCAGTCGTTTCACTTTGCAACTAGATCTGTGTTGATTTTATTCAAAACATTTTCAGGAATACTAATAGCTTGCATAACGAAAACAAGCTGGCTCGCTATAAAAGTCTTTATCACTACAATTTTACCTTGAATGCTGAGATCTCTTCTGCTCCAGTCCTGTATTAGTTTTTGTATATATTTAATTCTCCCTTTCCAATTCTCTTCGATGTTTTTTGCCGTGGTGTCATTTTGAAAATAATTTCCCAGAATTTTAATTCCATCGACCAATGTAAATGGACGATTCTGTTCATAAAGTTGTCAGCCCATTCTTAAAGCATTAGTTTTGTTCATGTTAAGTTTTAGTCCTGAAAAACTTTCAAATGTTTTTAGAATATCAAGTGATAGCAACATGTTTTGTTTTGTATTCAAAAATGAAGTTGTGTCGTCTGCCAGTTGTTTTATTTTTATAACCTGGCTTCGTTCGTAATCATTATTTGGCACCCTAACGCCAGTTATGTTACTGTTTCTTACTTTAATAGCCAGTAGTTCTACTGCTAATACAAAGGCTAAAGGTGAAAATGGACAGCCTTGCCTAATACCACATTCGACATCAAATGGTTCACATAGCCATCCACCATGGTTGACACTGCTTTGGCTCCTGTTGGTCAAAACCTGTATCCAATTCTGGAAAACTGTTCCAAAACCAAACATTTTAAATACATGCACAGAAAAAACGTTTTTGAAATGGAGTCAAATGCTTTTGAGTAGTCCAAGGCCAGTAAGTACCAAGCTTTACAGTTTTATCAGGTAATTAATCACATCATCAATGGTTCGTAAAAACGGTTGCTATGTTTCTTCCTTTTATGTATCCTACTTGATCCTCATTTATCAATTTATGTATTATTTTGCTTAATCTTTCTGCCAGAACCTTTGCCAAGATATTGTAGTCTGTATTTGTCAAGGTTATTGGTCTACAGTTACTAAGTTTTATCTTTCTAAATCTGTCCCCTTATGTATCAGAGTTATAATGTCTTGTCTTTGAGTAAATGAGAGCTTTCCTTTATCAGATGATTCAATGAAGGAGCTAGTCACAGTACTACCAATCCTACCCCAAAAGAATTTTAAAAAATTCTACTACTCAGACCGTCGCTTCCTGGAGCCCAACCATTTTTTTCAAGTTTTTAAGAGCAGAAGTTGTTTCAATAAGTGTGTAACCATGCCTTCGCATACTATGGCTTCATTTTCATTAAAATGTTTCAGTGGTTCATTTTCCATGAATGTATCAGCTGTGCGTTTTACATCATCCACTTCAGTCATCTGACATACAATTTTTTTTTATAAAAACAGGATTTTTCATGTAGAATTTCTTTTTGATCTGTGAGAGAATTTGCCCCGATTCTTTGCATAGTTTTGTAATAATCTTATTTTTACTTCGCGCCGCTTTTCCAGGCTGCAAAAGTATTTAGAATTCTTTCTCCTTCCTCGATCCATCTGATTCTTGCTCGAACCTGAGCGCCTTTAGTTTTATGAATTTGCATTATCTCTAGTTTTTGTTTAGTTTTTCATATAATCCTCAAGAATGATTTCATTTTCGGGATTGTCTACAAGTTGTTTTTTCTAAATCTTTCAAGTGAGTTCCAAGTTTCAGTGAATCGTTTCTTTTCTGACATGATAATTCTGTCCAAATTCAATCCAAAAATTCCGTATTTCCACTTTACACAACTCCCACTTATCTTCGTTGTTCATGTCCCCGTTTTCTGAAAAAAAAAATGAGTCTAAAGTCTCGTTCATTTTTTGCACAAAAATAGTGTTTTTTTAATGACTAGTATCAAACCTCCAATACCCCGGACCTCGTACAAAAGTATTCTCATTAATATCCAGAACGACAGCTTTATGGTCGGAATTAGGAACTGTAAAGTGTTCACAAGAAGTACAAAAACTCAAAACGTTCTCAGAGACAAAGCAATAGTCTAGATGACGTGCAATGCATGGATTTGACCGCATCCACGTTGCCTCTTTTTTCATTTGGATGATACAGTCTCCATGCATCAGTTAATTCTAACGTATCTATTGTCAGTTTAAAGGCATCAGTTTCAGATTTGTTGTGAGGATTTCCCGATACTATGTCCAGGTCACTGCTGAATGAACAATTCAATCACCAAAAATCAATAGATTATCATCAACAGGAATGAAAGTTTCAATTAGATTTTGAAAATATGCTATCTTTTATTTTGTATTGTTAGGTGCATACACATTTGCTATCGACAAATTGTATACCTCATTCACAACAGAGACAAGTAAGATACCGTTTTGTACCAGTATTGGCTTTACCTCACCCTTAAAATTTTTAGACACCAAAATAACTTCCCCCTTACTCCTATTAGTACCTGGATTGTAGAAAATGTTCGCGCCCCACTGCCTTTCCCATGCTTCTACATCTGTATCCGTTACATGAGCCTCCTGTATACATATTATATCAAAGTGATGTTTTTCTAAAGTAAGAGAACAAAGATTTCCTTTTCATTACATTTTGTTTTAGACCTCTGACATTTAGAGACACTATGCGCAGTTTCTCCATTGAAAAACAAAATTTGGTGTGTCTTTTTTTCTTTTAATATTTCAGTTACCTTCAAATAGCTATGCAAAAAATCACAGTCCAAAATCGCAATCCGTAATCATTATCAGGGTCGTTTGCCGTCAAATCCAAGTGATCATGACACAGTCGCTACTGCCACTGCGCCGCTGTTACCGTACGGGAGCCGGTGTCATCCTTAACAGGATCCGCAGGGTCGTCGGACTCCTCGCCTCGTCGTCGCTGCTTCCCCGCTCCCTGCTCTGGACTGGTGTGCTGTCCGGACAGGCGCCGTTTGGTGAGGGTGCTCGACCTGTGACGGGGTGAGCGGTCAAGGGTGGTAACCAGTGTTGCCTGACGCGTGATTGGGCGGCTTCTGTCGTTCCTGCTAACAGACTTAGAATTAATGGTAGGGCAAAGTATGTACGGCAGATAGAGAACATAGATAAACGAATTCTGGAAAAAAACGTGCTAACCATATACTTGGACAACAAGAAAGCGATCACGTTAAAAGAAATATCTTGCTGTAACTTTCTGTCCCAACCATTATTGTTCAATAATTTGACAAAGTGTAAAGATAAAACATTATATTTCAAAAGATGGAAAGAAAAGAGATTAGAGCATGTAAGAGATGTGCACGCAACGGAAGGCAGACTGCTCCATGTTGAAGAAATAGAATAGTGGTGAGACAATCTTCGAATACAACGCGTTTAAAAAAAAATGCTTTGCCAGCAACCTGGTCGCAATGGATAGAGAGCAACAGAAATTATGGGAATAATATTGGTTCTGTTGAATGTGATGCGGTCTTATTTAATGCCAAACCCCAAATCATAAAACAAATACTTGACAAAAGGAAAGAAACAAATGTAACACCACAGTGCAAGGCCTTTTGGCACAGAAAATTGAACTTTGAAATAGACGAAAGTATTTGGATTTGACCAAGTTTGGCTTCAAAGGAAGTCAGACTACGAGAACTTCAATGGAAAATCATCCACAATATACATATCCTACAATTATACTTTTACACAAAATGAAGGTAACAGAAACAAGTAAATGCGACAACAGTCCGAACGAAATTGATTTTATTGAACACACTTTTTTTTTTTATTGCCCTCCTATAAATAAGCTTTTTAAAAGTGTGGGAAAAACGCTTATCTCATATGAAGTTGGCATGTTGATAAAACTCTCTTTGATTGACTGTTTGGTGCTCAGTCAGACCAGATGAGTAGATATACTCGTTCAAAAATAAATCACATTATATTAATTGCTAAAATGTCAATTAGTATTGTTCGAAAAAACAAAAAAGTTATCCACAATACAAATAATCTTTGAACAAAACATACAATTAAGAAGGCAATATATTACTGGGTCCATCGCATAATGCACAATTCATTTTTCTAGCACGTGTGTTGTTAATCATTGGTTACCTGTAATTGCAGAAAACAGTGTCAATTTCATCACAAAGAGCACACTCACATCCACTCCGACATGTGCGCGGCGCGCGCGCGCGCGCGCGCGCGCACCACACACACACACACACACACACACACACACACACACACACACACATTTATACTTATCATCTCGCGTTCTTGCTTTCCTCATGTCTCCCTTGTAGATTTCCTTTTCTCTATAAGGGTAGCATCTTTGGGGAATTGTCCAATTTCCGAGATTATGAGTGATCATCTTCTGTGTCACCTGTATGCTTATATCTTCTTTCCTAGTGTCGTCCTTGCATTTGTTTTTCGTTGTTTTTTCGTCAAGGATGATTACTGGGAATGATTTGGAAGCTCAGGTTTGACTGCGATGGGTGTAACTTAACTTAATCTCTTAATCTTTTTTTTTCCCTTTTTTTTTGCATACAAATGTACATCAGTAAATGTAAGACACGGATCTGGATGGTAGGAAAGTGCTGACAAAAGAAGAAGGAAAGGAGGAGAGAAAGAAGGGGGGAGGAAAAAAAGAAGGGAAAAAAGGGGCAGGATGCCCTTATCGGAGAAAAGCTAAGTGGTGAGCAGGGTTTTAAACACATTTTGCATACATATCTACGATGCCCACCTCTGTCTGTCTGTCTGGCTGTCTGTCTATTTGTCTGTCTGTCTGTCTGTGTCGATCTCTCTCTCTCTCCTCTCTCTCCTCTCTCTCTCTCTCT
Source organism: Conus betulinus (assembly GCA_016801955.1). Lineage (NCBI taxonomy): Eukaryota > Metazoa > Mollusca > Gastropoda > Neogastropoda > Conidae > Conus > Conus betulinus. The sequence goes on from JADBJO010027726.1 coordinate 12,345, forward strand.
CTCTCTCTCTCTCCTCTCTCTCTCTCTCTCTCTCTGTCCCTTTCTCTCTCCCCCCCTCTCTCTCTCTCTTTCTTTCTCTCTCTCTCCTGGAAAAACTGTCAGAAAAGAAAATGATGAAGTTTTTTTGTTTCATTTATGTTGTTCTCTTTATATAAGCAGCACATTATTCGAGTGAGAGTGTCAGTACACCACACACTAGAACACTAACAACCCCAGACATTTTGTATCAAGCGCCAAAACACTAAAATCAGCAAAATGTGTCCATTTATGAGAAAACATACAGACAATGCATGGTGTGTAAGGGATTGATTGGAGAAAGAAAAAAGGAGGAAAAAAAAAGACAAGAAAAAAAAAACAGTAGTGGAAATTGTTTTTTGTATTTTTTCCGCTTTTTGTGTTGTTGTTTTTTTTTTTTGGCAGATGAAGAGGACAGTGTGAAGCACCTAAAATGAAGAGGTGGATTTCGGCCTTACGGAGAAAAGAAAAAAGAAAAGAAAAGAAAAGAAAAGAAAAAGTCACCGCCTTGGGTGCTCCATGGATCCGACAACTGATTCCCCCCCCCCCCCCCCCCCCCCAAAAAAAAAAAAAAAAAAAAAAAAAAAAAAAAAAAAAAAAAAAAAGTTCTGATAGTCCAAGTTGACACCAACTCCACTCATACAGAACTTCCTCTCTCTTAACAACGAGATAGAGATACCGTGGCAAAAAGTCAGCCCAAAGAAAGACTGATCTGAAATTGATGTGTATATTTCACCCTTGTATACAGACGTAAAGCTGATGCTTGAAAGTACACTTAACTTGTGTCAGTTCTTTGTTGTTCATACAGTATTCAGTGTTTGAACTTATCTCTAATTCTGTCATTCAGAACTACAAGCATTTTTTAAGTGTTCAAAGCCAAATGAAAATAATTCCGCAGAGCCGTTCTTGAGTATTTTAACAGTACTGGGAAAATATAAAATTTCTTTCGATGATTACTAATGGAAAGTTGTTCCTCCATCATCAGTAAGAGAGAGGGTGAAGGTGAAAGTTTAACGCATAAAGAGTATTCAATACCTCTGACAGAAAAACAAAAAACAACATGACTGCTCTTCCCGTAGAGGGCCCACATCTGCCCCTGCCAAACTCTCTCTCCCTCTACACTCTCTCTCTCTCTCTCTCTCTCTCTCTCTCTCTCTCTCCCCCCTCTGTGTGTGTGTGTGTGTGTGTGTGTGTGTGTGTGTGTGTGTGTGTGTGTGTTTTCTTTCCTTCTGTTTCTTCCTTCCCCTGCATACTGTCCTGGTCTCTCCCCTTTGTTTCCCTCCCCTTACCCCTTCCGACCGCCCCCATCACCCTCCTGTCTGCCCCATCCCCACCCTCTCTCTCTCTCTCTCTCTCTCTCTTACTGTGTCTACCCCTGTTATCACTCTTTCTACCAGCCCTCTTCACTGTTTACCCTCTACATTTCCCTGGCCCATGTCTCTTCACTCCACCCCCTTTTATCAAAACATATCTCCTTCATCATCCATGCCTTACCGTATCTCCCCATGTCTGCTAAGCAGATTATAGCCAGCAGGATGTAACGAGTGACGCAGGTGGATCCTCATTGTACAAGGATTTCGAACAGCAAGATCGTATAGCACGTTTAGGCGCTGACACGTCTACAGCAAATCAGATCTCCTTATTGGGAAGACGTGAGAGCACTGATGCTTAAGCGGTGTACTGGGTACGAGAGAGAGAAAGAGAAGAGAGGGAGGGAGGGAGCAAAAAGGGGGAGACAGACAGACGGATAGACAGACAGAAAGACCGACAGACAGACAGACAGAAAGAGAGAGAGTTGATGGGATGCGAGTGTGAATATAGAAGGGCGGACAGAAAAGAGAGGTAGCAGCAAGAAAGGTGGTGTGGCGGGCGATGAGGGGACGTGTGGCGGAAGAAGTGTGGGAGGGAAAGGGGAGAATAGAAACATCGAGACAGAGGTAGTGCAGGAGGGGAAGGGGGAGAATAGAGACATTAACAGATGAACAGAAGTGTGGGAGGGGAAGGGGGAAGTAGAAACATTGACAGAGGGACAGAAGTGTAAGAGAGGAAACGGGGGAGTATAGTCCCACTGACAGAGGGAACAGAAGAGTGTGAGAGGGGACAGGGGAGAATAGCAGAAAACTAGGTATGTGAACTGGGTATCACATTTAAAGCATCTTCTGTGTTTCAAATGGTTTTGGCTATGTTTGGGATGTATGGTTGACGTCGGGAAAAAGAAACTTTTTCTCAGGGTGTGTTTAAGGATCGCCTTATTATTGCTTCTGTCAGCAGTGTACTCTCACATATGACTGAAAGCAATAGTTTTTGATCTTTATTATTCTTTCAAGAATATTTTTTGAACGTAAAAAAATATGTTTGATTTCATTAACAATAGAATTTTAAAAAAACCTGCTTTAGTACGTTTCAGGTTGGGAGCCTCACTATTCAAGTCACTGTATCCGCTTCTTGCCTGCCGAACATCCTGTTTGTCCTCAATGTTACGCAGACTGTGACGACGAATTCCACAGTCCTATTTGAATGTACATTTATAATGACCTTAGAATAAAATATTCCATCAATAGTCCAGGAAGTTACTTGTCAAAATATGAGCACTGTGCAGGAATTCTTAAAGGTAGTATTGATAGCCAACTTCAAATGTCTAAATTTCTTTTCCTAGCCTTAAATAGAAGGGAACAGTCGTACAAAATGAGATGAAATATATTTTCATACACAGTTATGTGTGCAGGATCGATTGGACAATTTATGTATAGATGGATATATTTATTAACATATATTTTCGCTGGTTTGTTTTCTTTGGTATTGTACGGTCACAGGCCAATACACAATTAAACCATTGTCAATTGTCGATTGTCAATTCTCTCTCTCTCTCTCTCGTCTCGTCTCATCTTCTCCTCTCTCTCTTCTCTCTCCATCCCCCTCTTCGCTCACACACACACACAACCACACACACACACACACACACACACACACACACACACACACATGTTAAAGATTCGCCACTTAAAAAAAAAACATTTGTTTTTTGTCCTTCTTTTATTTTTCTTTCCAGAAAAGAATCAGTGGAATAGGCTGTGCAAAACGCTCTGATAAAAACACCACTTTTTTAATTAATCATTCGTATGCGTACTCGTGCGCATATGTCACCAATGCGCCAAAACTGCTGCGACGGATTTCAAAATTTACGGACCTTTTTCTCGTGAAATCCGGTCGCGCTTCACTATTTCACAGAAAATACTGTCGCACGCAATATTTTTTTCATGACCAGCTGCAGTATTGCACATGAAATACTGGCGCCGCGACACGATTTCACGGGATACGACACCAATTTATGGACATTTTTCATGAAATCGTATTTTGACGGAAAAATGCTGTCGCACAGCGAGACTTTATTTTCACGATAGAAGCACCTTTTAATATGAAATTATGTCGTTGCGACACGATTTTTTTGAGCGACGTGATTCATAAACAACACCGGAGAAAAAAAAAATGGACAATTTAGGCACCTTGGACACATCGGAATTTGTAAAACTTACAGACTGGCAAATGGATTTGCTGAACATTTTGGGGCTGTATGGACGTTTGACTGTTTACCGTATCAATCGTTTGAACATATAAGTTTGCTAGATATCTCAATATGTTTTTAAATATTTGTGTGTTTGGGCATATCGGGTGGTTTGGACTTAATAAAGTTTTTTTTATATACATACAGTCTGTTAGACATATCAATTCTATGAACAGATTCAATCTGCCGGACATTTCATCAATCTTTGGGAGATTTTTGTCAATTGGATATATTAGGTGGTTTGAACCTTCAGGTTTTTTTCTTAACAAAACTGGTATGTTTGACATATCAAACTGCTAGACTTATCATTCTATGTGGATATACGGTACCGTTAGATATATCAATATGTTGGATACATCGATCGACTGGACATACCAATCTGTTGGACAACTTGGTACTTGTATGTTTGACATACCAATCTGTTGAACACGTTCGTCTCTTGGACAGGTCAATCCGTTAAACATATCGATCTATTTTGACATACGGAACAGTAGAATTTGTTGGACAGTATCGTTCTGTTGACCACATTGATTTGGGAATATGTCGGTTTTGTTGGACTACACCACTGTGTTGCTTTTAAACTTTCCCCACTAAGCTCTTAGCTGCGTAACGTTCATACAATAACCAAAATCTGGCACACAAGGAAAAAATGCCGTTCGACCAAGAGACACTACTCCAGAATAGAATCCTTTCGATCTTGAAAATGGATGAACTTCAATGCACGAAGACTATCTAAAACCAAATACGTCCTGACAACATAGATTCCATTATAGAGTTCTTGGCTTATGACAGTGTTACTGGGCTTCCCTATGATAGGGTTTTGTATCCAGAAGGTAGAGCGCTCGGCGGATATGTCGGAAATTGGGTGTATGTAATGAAAGACTTTCACAAGGAACAGTTCCCTAATGTCTGCGTACGCCCCTGGTCGCTTGCTGTCGATGTTCAATCAGCAGATCGCCGCTGAAGCCGGACTACAGACAACGTCCACAGACACCTAGAATGGTTCACCGCCATTAGCCATCGGTGTACTCGACAGAATCGTATTCAGGCCCTAGTGAACTTGTCTTCCCCGGTGGCATTCCCATTTAGTTGGAAAAGGGAAGAAGGAGTGCAAGTTTTGACAGAGGTGATTGATTCGTCTTTCTTTCACCATTATCCGTGACGGAGCTAATGTGTCTTGCCAACCATCAAGAGTTCAGAAGTCCGAGTGCATGTTGTGTGTGTGGTTTGTGTGGATAATTGCGAGTGTGGAGTGGGTGTGGGTGATTAGGACTGGGGGGGGGGGGGGGGGGGTGGGGGGGGGGGGGTCGAGGAAATCCCATCTGTTTCCGTGTGGGGCGGATACCGATCGCGCAGCCGCGAAGCAACAAACATAGTAACGGGTCAAAATAATGTGGCCCTGAAATGCGACCTGTTATGACTATTTATATTTTTGCCCCAGCAACATTTGCACTCCGCTGCCTCTTATTGATACTCCATCTCAAGAATTATCATATAGAGAAGATCCTATGTCTTTGTGTGTGTCGTGCCTTGTGTGGTGGTGTGTGTGTGTGATGTGGGGGGGGGGGCGGGGGGTCTGTGTTGGTTGTGTTTTGATTGTGGATGATTTAATTTATAATCGTAGATCTTGGAATGGTGTGAGTATGTTTTTAAGATTATTAACTTCCCTCAGTACATCATCGCCCACAAAACAAACTTTTATAAATAGGTGATGGTACAGCGAGAGTTCCATAGAGACAAAAGTCCACGTAACACGCAAAGCCAGGGACCCGCGCAACTTCTTTTATTTTTTTTGTATTCAAACTAGGATCTGGGTTGTCTCTAGCATGTATCTTAGCCAGCCGCAACACGCATGCTGCTTCAAAACGTGTCTACTGCTATTGTGTCGACAGGTCGACCCGTCTCTGTTACCGTCAAGCACCAGACCGATGCTGATCAATTCTGACGTTTTTTAATTTTATTGCGATGGTAGCATTTCTACAGGGCCAAGGTCTGCTGTTTGCAACGACGACGTCTCTCTCTCGCTTATCCAGGCACCTCAGAGCTGAATCAGAGTAAGGCCGTGCGGATACGGTTTTTCTGTCCCTCCCCCCCCCCCCCCCCTCACCACCAGACTTTTTGTTTTTTTTGTATACTTCATTGTTTATTTCCAAGAAGTCTTACAAAAAAAACGGGGGGGAAAAGGGAAAGGGAGGGGCGGCTTAGTCATGTAGTTAATAAATGATCTCGTGTTTGTAACGCTTTCCGTATGACCTCTGGGTGTTGACGGCGTGTATTAGCGTATTCCCCTTTGGGGGGGGGCCGTCTTGGGGGGGGTGAGACCCGGATGAGTTAAAATAAGGTCTTGTTATTTTTCTTTCGTTTTTTTTCTTTTGTTGTTTAATAAGTGTAAATCTTTTGTACTGGCCTTTCGGCACACGTAGTCCTGCAACACATGAATAATGTGCTGACGAAAAAATCCCCCTCATCAGCTAGCAATGTACAGTGGCATCCTATTCCCTTCAGCATCTTTTTGCCTCTACTGTCTTCTCCAATACGTGCTCCACAATGCCCTGGTCCCACGAATCCACGATCCTGGGCCCATATAACCAGTCAATTACGATATCCTTGTGAGTCAAACACGTCCCTTACGCTACAAGGAGGTGGAAAAAACACGATAATACGATCCACATTTTTGTGTTATCTTTTTCATTCGAACGGCTGGTGTCCATGCGATTCTGCTTCCAAGATTGTTTGTTCGTTCACCATCGTAGCGGCGAGCTATTTGCCTTCCTAACTGAACAAACCCCAACAGTCTCCTATGCTGGTTACGTAGTCTGAGATGAGCAGGAAAAAATCCGGTTTACGGAGCGAACATCTTTGACTTTCCAGTGATTTTATTCTCAGTCTTGCCGTATGAATCTCATCTACATAAGGCTGTGCATGCATATCCAGTTGTGGACGCTGGTAGTGAGAACAACACTTGATACGACAAACGAGATAGGTATCAGAATGTCGTATTCGGGATGTTTTAATTCCATAATAAAACTAGGCCCGTTGGCCCAGTATAGGGGATTGGTTTAGCATCAAATATCATAACGCTGAAAGATATAAATACTCCATGACTGGTGAGGTGTCAAGGGGGGACGGTATGGAGGGGTGGGGTGACTAGTGGGGCTGTGTGTACAGGACTTGCCTGCTCTCGGATCAGCTTTCACAAGATTTTGATCGCGTGGCACACACTATTATTTCACCAACACACCATCACACACACACACACACAACACACACACCACACCGATACAAAAATTGGGGATCACCAGGCACACACAACACTTTACGGTTTTTTGTTTCTTTCTTTTATATGGCTTGCCTGACCGATCCAACCAACACTTATAAATCACATATCACCTCTAAATCATCATGGTCGTAGAGTCTATGATAAGACATCAAAATTCCCAATACACAGGGAGCTTTAGCCGTTCACATATCTCAATTGGGGGTGTCAATAATCACATATCCATATAATTGTCATTCATCCTCAATATAGTAATCAAGCATATTCAATTCACAAGGAGCCTTTAACTATCAGCATAGAGGCTATCTGGTCGGTTGGACAAGGTGAAACTACGAGAAAAGGTGAAATATAATGTGCACTGCAAATTGACATTGTTTTCTACGACTGATTGACTTGAATGAAGGTCCCTAACTAAATGACTTCAGGTTAGTACTTGAGTGTTCCATGCGCCAAAAAGATGTAAGTAGCCATCGGTTCCTGTAAGAAGCCTTTTGGTAAATGCGAAAGCTCCGGATATAAATTAAAATGATGACCTGCGATGGGTGGTGTGTGAACGACCGTCAATTGTTCCCATCCTCTCCCCTCCCCCCTCTTCTCTCTCCGTCCTCGCTGTCTCTCCGACTCCCTCTCTAACGTCAAACACTCTCTCCGAGCCCATCTCTCTCTCTCTCTCTCCATATTCGATCCATCTTTTCACTACGTCACTTTCATTGTGTAGCTGAACCTGATTTGCGTTATCCTCCTATCCCGGCTGACCGGAACAACATTTTTTATAGGCCCTACACCCCCCCCCCCCCCCCACCCCCCCTTCTCTTTTATTATGTTTTTCCCTTTGGGCTAGGGAGTCAGGGGTATGGGACGGTGGTGAGAGAAGCTATCCGGAAAGCAGACACATATTATCTAGAAGTATGAGGATGATTTGTGACAAAATTCTCTCACTGTCACTGTGTCCTCTGTCTCCTATGTCTGTCCCCCCACCCACCCTACCCTCTCTCTCCGATCCTATCTCGAGTCAATATCCAATGATCAACCCCATCCTATACCCTCTATCCTCTACTCAAGCACTATCGCACACCACAGCGCACAACGCACACACACACCCACACGCACGCAACCACGACACGCACACACACACACAAAACACACACACACCACACCTTCCATTTTTAAGGTCAGTGACCTCTTTGTTCCACATGACTTAAACTTAATTCGCCTTTTAAAACAAAAACTTACAAATGACCCCAGAAAATACAGCTGTGGCCCAAAAGAGTTAAATATGCCAGAAACTACCAAGACGTCGACCCTTTTTCTTAAAAGAAGCCTTTAATTTGCTTTCGCGCCTTATCCCACTGCATGGAAATTTATTAAGTCCTCAGTAATATGTGACAATGCATGACTCGGGGTCTGATGTTTACTACCTTTAAAGAGATGTCGAAAGAGTGTCCTCTTTATTCTGGATTTTACTTGGTATATTTTTAGGTCTCCTGCGTTCTTCTATTTGTTCTTGTCTAGACCACATAGATGTTGAATAGACAGTTAAATTGCAAGACTCCCACCACACACACACACCACACACACACACCTACACACACACCACACACAAACTCACACACACACACACACACACTGCTACCACACACACACACACACTACGACACGCCACACGCCACCACAAAAACGCCCACACCACACACCAACACACACGGACGCGCGCTGCGCGCGCGCGCGCACGCATGCAAAAACACACATCACACACACCACACACCACGCACATACACACAC
>JADBJO010027727.1:0-20980 GCA_016801955.1 Conus betulinus
AACAGCGTCATGGAGGACACAACACAGTCCTTTTCACCAAGGAAATTGAAACAACCCGCGAAATCACTGAAACGGTTAGACAATTTGGTTTGCGTCGTCAAGGATAAATTTCAGAACCAAAGAAATCACGAAAACCTCTCGCTGCGAAAAGAAAAAGAAGCTAAAACAGCTATGGGTCACCTCAGCCAACCAATCTGTTCCATCAGTGACAGGAGAACCGGTCAACAGCATTAGAATTGGTACTTTATAATTATCAAGGCCCCCCACTCCCCCCCCCCCCCCCTTACCCCCCCCTTTTTTTTTTTTTTTCTCATGTTCTTTGCCACCTCGGTGGTACTGCTCCAACGCCACGCCACACACGGCTCGCCAAAGGCCGGCACCGCAATCCACAGGGAGCAGTCGGTGTCAAGTCGTCTTTAGTCAACCCATCGGTGGAGACGCTGCACTGCTGCCGAGTCACTTCGGTTGGTGTTCAGTGGTGCCTGTTCTGATCTAACATATGCAATACACCACCTACTAAGCTCCCTACTGACGACAATAATTGCGTAGTCGCGGAGCCGGCGTGAGCGAGCTCTCCATCTGGAGGGCGCCACCACGTCCGTCCAACGACAGACTCCATGGACTTGGTGTACCGGTGACCCCCGATGGAATCGAACCAAGGCCATAGACGTGGACAGGAAAATGGAAACTGTGGCCACGATGAGAGTAGGCATGAAAGGCTATAGAATCTGAGACTTTTTTTTTCTTAAAATGCTGATTAATGGGGATAAGGCTGATGAAAATGATGCTATGGATTTCATTCTGGTATGAGTCTGATTGACAGGGTTTACTCTACGATACTACTTCATTAAAAAAAAAAATCCGGCGTCAAACACACACACACACACACACACACACACACACACACACACGGAGATCCGAGAGGAGAGAGAGAGAGAGAGTTTAGAGAGAGAGAGAGAGAGGAGAGAAGTTGCACACACACACACTGCTCCGCTGCACGATCTGTGAAACTAAACCAAAACATACGCAGCCTACACACACGCAGCGGGCTAGCCTACGGAACGTAGCTTACACGGAGATAATCAAAGAAAGTCGATTTCCAAAGCCAGCTAGGCTCCGTTCGAAGTTTTCTCCTTAGCTTCCGTTGTATAACAATTCTGATTTCCAACTAGGCTGACCGTTTTGAAAAATTGTCATGCACCTGCCTCCAAAATACGTGCATATGAATCAACTTAAAATGTGTGTGTGTGTGTGTGTGTGTGTGTGTGTGTGTGTGTGTGTGTGTGTGTTGTGTGTGTGTGAAATACTGCACCTATACTAGAACCTTACTATCGATAGCAGATATTATACACATTCCTACCACTGAAACTAGTTAGCCTATGTCTAAACTCGACACTTTAAAAAACAAAACAAAACTTTATAGGCCTTTCAACTTCGTTTTCTTTTTACCCATTCCCACCCACTAAAAACCTGTGTATGTCTAAACTGGACACTTCTAAACTTTTACATGCCTACCTGTTTTGTCTTCCACCGAATTACACAATCGCCACAGAGAGAGACCATAGGCGCGTCAAATCGACTAGATTAGTTTCTCACGTTGATCAGTCAGTCAGGTGTCGCTTATATAAACGTCTCCAGGTTGTTTGTTGACAGCATACAGGTTGTTCCAGACCCAATCACAATCATGATGATAATACTGTGTGCCGCCTTGCATAACCGTTTTGGCAGTGTGTCGTTCGGTGCACACTTTGGCCTCGTGGTTCTATAGGAGTCCCTCCCCCCCCCCCCCCCCCCCCCCAACACACACACACACCTGGGGTGCTTTCAGGTGGTGTGAGGTTTTGTATCTACCTTTTTCCAGTTTATCTACCTTTCCTTACTCTTTTTCTGCTGACGTGTGTGTGTGTGTGTGTGTGTGTGTGTGTGTGTGTGTTGTGTGTGTGTGTTGTTGTTGTTGATAAGACTGATTCAACGCCCATCTTCCGCCGAATTTGATGAGGTAAGTGATTGCTCGTTCTTCATTTTCGTTGTCCTGAGTGTTGTTTATCTAGCCTGAAGAAGACTTACGAGATCGAAAAGCATTGTGTTTATTATGTGATTCGTTCCTTCATGTTTGGCGGATACAGTACTTATTATTTTTTTTTTTTTTTTTCTTAAACATCTGCTTAGATTTCCGCCTACAGTCGCTTCACTTTGTGAACAACTGTCCCAGTTTGTTTTCCCAAACCTAATTACAACATTTCCGACGTGTCTCATCTTTGCGCTCTTTGTTTTTTCCTCCAAGTTTGACTTTCACTATTTGATCTTTCCGTAACTTTCTGTCAGCTGTAGGAAAGATGGACTATGGCCACAGACAAAGCAATTACTTCCGGCGGAGATCTTTGTTCTGGGCAATGATCCCGTTTCTACAAAATGAAATACACAAACGTTTCCGTCAAATACACTTTGTAAAGAATAGAAGTATCTGCCAATGAAGTGAATTGTAAATGATTGTTATCTGTCTATCTATCTACTATTGGTCTACTATCTGACTGTCTGTATATCTGCCTTTGCCAAATGCGAAATGAATGATAAATGTTTATGTCAAGTAAGTATTTAATTATGAATATTTCCGTTCAGTATAAAACATTTAAAATTCATGTTTCCGTAAAAAAATATTACACGAATGATGAATGTTTGTGTAAATTGTAATACGAATGGTAAATGCTTTAGCAAAAATATAAATAAATATAATCATTGAGTATAAAATCGATCATCAATATAAGAACAATTATTTCGCCATAAAAAAGGACATCAACCTTAATAATCGACAGAAACAGTGAAGTTTGCCAGTGACGTATTCTATTGTGTATCTCGGACTTAAGGACAATAGTTGTGAGATTTCAAGTAGAGCCTACTATAACTGGTTGAACGACACACGTAGTCAAATGTAGTCTAAAGTTGCGCCAGCTGAACGCCCTTACTTCTCAGTCACACAATACAGCGAAGTTCACGTGGAGGGTAGTGTGTGCCCGTGTTTGCACCCCTTGGTTCTGAAGTGGGATCGAGTGTGAGGGGGCTGGTGCGGTGCCGGTGGGGGTTGTTGGGGGGGGGCGGGGGGGGGGCGGGCGGAGCCGGGGGGCCTGATGTGGGGGCCCGGTGTCGGAGGGACGACGGAGCGATTGACGGGCGGAGGCTGAGCGAAATGGGGGCGCGGGGGGGGGCGGAGCGAAGGGCGGTGTAACCGGCCATAGCCCAGGAGGCGAAGGGTAACAATGATCGAAGCCGTTAAACTAAAATCGCATATAGGCCAGTGCGAGCGCGACCACAGCAACCGAGTGCTGACACCTAGGCGCCAGAATGTATTATTCTCGTTGATCGCCCCAATAGGCGGTCGTCCTCGAGGGGCGACACGGCTATCAAGATCTGTTCCAAATCTTCAAATACGCTCTTGACAAGAGAGATTTCTTCTGAATTTCCTGAGAAGAAATCAACATTCTCATCTGATCTAAGATCTTACGGAGAAAATTCTAACACCACAATTGGGAGTTGTGTTTTGTGTTTATACAAAGTGTGTTTTTAAAGGGTTGTGTGGATTGAGTTTTCTTTTTGTTTTTGTCTTGTTCTTGTTTTTTAAGGTGAGTCTGACTTTACAAGCGGCGTGACCTTCGCCCTGACTCATGCCCTTTGCGGTCGGTCTTGGCGCTATAGAAAATGATCTCCTTCCTCTCTCTCTTTCCTCTCTCTCCCCTCCTCTCCTGGTTCCCTCATCTCCTCCTCTTCTCTCCCTCTCTCTCATTGTACGAATAAACGCTTCCATCAGCTGGTTGCCAGAATCGCTCCCTATCTCGTTTGTCATCGGTATTATTTGTTTGTTCTTGTTCACTAAATACCTATGTTTTCTTCATCGCTTTGTGCGCATCGGCCCGCATATGCAATATTTGTCCAAAAAACACATGATTGTGTTGTGCTTTTACATTTCATCATCGTAGATTACAGTTTTTTCACTTTGATGGACTTACATGGGAGCCGGAATAGCTCATTTTTTGTTTTGGTAGATGCGCCTGACTCGCAATCTTGGTGATCCTGGGGGGTGGGGGTTTTTTGTTTGGGGGGGGGCCCGGTGTGCGAACCTACTGCCGGGCGTTTCCGGTACAGGGGTGGATTTGTTTCCCTCAAGGAGGTTACCACATTGGTCTGAGTCCCCTGGTCCATACAGTCCTGTTCGCTGGACTAATGAATAAAACCGATTTCTTTGGTTTCCGTGTTTTTTGCTGGGAACGGCACGTAATAACTATCTGCACACCACCGTAAAAATCCATCACCAACATCGGTCAAGAGTAGGCCAGTTTGGTCAGTGGTATGGATGCACACGTTACACATAGCATTCACCTTTGACGTGAAGAAATGGAAGTTAAGAAAGAATGAAGTGAAGTAAGGAAAATGATTTGTGTGTATTCGATTATTGAACGATACTTGACCTGGATTGATGTTACAGGGAAACGACGAATGAAGCGACATGGCTGGCAGCCTCTCAGTCGGCACTAAACAGTTGTAGGCAGACGTTGTGTAAAATTTTAAAGGCTGGTACATGTTTATACGTTGACGTATTGTAAACGCGCTGTCGTGTAGGCCCTCTAGGGAGGGTTACCCAAGGCCCCAGCTCGTTCGCTCCGATAACTGTCACCGTTATGATTACCTTATTATTACTATTATTTTTATACAATGGTTTTAGTTATTCATTTTAAAAGATTGATTTGCATCGTTTTTATAATTTATTGACATTTTTACTTTTTTTTGCAGTAAACAATTTTACACGTTAATAGAACTTAAATGTGGGTGTGTGCCCCTGTGTGGGGTGTGTGTGTGTTTGTGGGTGTGTGGGTGTTGTAGGTGGACACGTGTCAGTGTTCCTGGCATGCAAATGCCCACATACGTTGGGCATCTGAATATGCAGAGGCTTGATACCAGATAATCTGAAGAGTGTATTACCCCTAGTCATCCGCACAAAAGGGGCGACGGGGTTTGTTGGTGGATAAAAAAAACCTAAAGTAATCCAAATTCTGAGAGTTGCTTCCGACTCAAAAAATCTCGTCGATTCATTAGTCTAGGTTATGTGTTTGTTTATTTGTTTATTTTGTTTTCGTTTGTCTTTCTTCTCTCCTTTCCGTATATCGAGAGGGGTCTCTTGTAATTTACGATTAGTTGAACTGGGCTGGAAAAACCATAACACAAAACAACAGATTCTTCATTTCAAAATCGAATCTCGGAGAAAATAGAATTGTTATTAAACACGAGTTGCATATGAGCCCCTTATGGATTCTCAGTTTACCCATGAAAGTAGGTGATTACGGACACCCGGAGGTTCACCCGTTTATGCTACATTACCTAACTGGCATGGGCTACCGGAAATAACAAAAAAAAAATTTTCACGGGAAAAAAAAAAAGGATAAAAAAAAAAAAAAAAAAAAAAAAATTAAAAAAAAAAATAGGAACCACCGCTTGCTACAGCTCTGAAATGTAGCAATAACACAGTCGGAAAAGAAGGGGGCGGGGGGGGGGGGGGGGGGGGGGGGGGGGGGGGGGGGGGGGGGGGGTGAGGGGTTTTCAGGGGCCTTTTAGGTTTAGTTGGGCCAGCGTGTTTTCTTAGTGAAGCGCGGCACAGGACAATGAGGCCAGTCTTGATTTATCTTTTCGATTGCCTTCTATTCCATTGATTTACACCAAACTTAGTGTTTGGCATCGTTCCTGCCTCTTGTCGCAGAATTTTTCTATCAAAATGTCAAAAATTTGCCCCCCTTAGCTAAACTGCTCTTCGTGAGGAAATTCAGAGTATACATTTTGGAGGATGCTGCTGGATAGGGAGGATCATGAGTTATGTTTTTTTTTTGCGTTTTTTTTTTTTGTTTGTTTTTTTGCTTGTTGGTTCTGTGTTCCAGATCATTTTTGGAGAGGGGGGGATATCGGAGATAGTTGTGGAGTAGTAGGGAAAAACAACAAAAGAGACAGTAGTAGGAGGAAAAAGGGTTTATTAGGGGGGGGTTGAGTAGGGGGGGTCTGGTCTAGGAAAAGTAGGGGGGTTGGCGGGGTGGGGGTGGGTTTGGTCTTGGCCGGGGGGGGGTTTTTCCCGTGCGGGGTGGGGGTTTGTGTGGGGGTGGGCGGCGCTTTTCTCGTGGTTCGGGTTTTTGGGTTTGTTGGGGTTGGTTGGGTTGGGTGGTCCCCTTCCCGGGGTCTTTTTCGTTGGGTGGTCCCCTGTTTTGTGTGTTTTTCTTTGGGGTGTTTTGGGGGGTCTGGCTGTCGTCGGGCGTGGGCGTTTTTTTTTTTTTTTCTCGTTTTTCTCTCCCCTCTAGCCTGGTGTGGGGGTGTGTGTTTCGTGTGGGGGGGGGGCTGTGTGGGGATTTAAGGATTTTTCTTTTGTTCTTTTTTTTATGGTTTTGTTTTTTGTGGGTTATCTTGTCTTGGGGGCATGGGTGTCATGCTTTTTGTTGTTTTTTGGCTACCCCGGATATTCATTTATCTTTTTTCTTTCACCCCTTATTTTTTCCCCACCCAGGATTCTTTCACTTACTGCATCTTAGATTGTTTATTATTTTTATCACGAGGATTCGTTGTAAGGATTATTTTTCTTAGTATTCTTTGATTTAATTATTATTCGATTAGTCACATCCGATTGGCATCATCCTATCTGATTTTCGTGATATCATCGTATTTATTGTATATGTGTTTGGTTTGTTTCACCTTTCCCCCGTTAAACTCATAGGTTGAAGCTCTTTTGTCAGTAGACGTTTGATTACCCAACCTCAAACGCATTCCGCTTGTCCCTCAAAAACAGGTATGCCCTCGTTTGTATAAATGGAACCTGGGAAAACCGTGACTGAGGGGAGCTTGATTTCGAATGAGACGTGAGGATGATGAAGTTGATGTGTTGCTACGGACTTCAATGCCAGTCTGAGACTGCCCGACCGGTCTGTCTCACATGCCAGGAAGAATATAAGGCTGTCAATCTGTAATGTATTTTTGCTGCTTTAAACCAGTACCCTGTCTTAGTATTGTATTCTATTCGCTCTGGTGGTCCCCTGCTACCATACCCCAACCGAATATTACCTTTTTTCCCTCCATTTACATAACTTTTCCTCCTCAACCTTTTCTTCTCCACAAACTTACACGAAAGCTGAAGAAAGATCTAGACGAAACCCAGAACAGATTGCTTGTTTTTAATTTTGTCGATTTTTTTTTCTCTGTTGTCCCGACGTTCTACTTCTCTTCTCACGTCTCCTCCGACCCTTGCATTATGCTTAGCATGCTTTTCATGAGGGTTGTTTCCCGTTCCCCATGGAACTCACTTCACTCTCCAGCACCTCACCTCGCTTGTCAAGTTTCGAGTTACAACACGAACTCCCCCCTCACCCCCCCCCTTCTCCCCCCCTTCCCCCCCCCCCCCCCCCCCCACCCCCCCCCCCACACCCCCTTACCCCCCACTCCCCCCCTCCCCCAGTTATCCCTTTTGTCGCAAGCACAGTCCCAGCAGTTTCAGTAATGTTTGACTAATGTGACTGATCAGCGACGACCAACAAACTAATCAACGACACGCGTGAAAAAAAAAGGCCTTTAGGGCCATGTTCCTTTCGACGGTTGAGGTTACTTAATCAAAGAACGTTGTAGTTAAATAAACGTTATTATCTGCCAATAAAAAAAAAATGTGTTATTAGCGGTTAAAGAAGTTCATGGTGAGCTCAGACCAGGGTAACTTGCATGGACAAGAGAATCAAATTGATGGAGTCTTAGACAGAACGACGAGAACGTACCGAATTGTTTTGGTACAAAGAACAAAAACAGAAAAATTCTGTAGGAGGGGGGCGGACGTGGCTCTTAAACAGGAAGAAAATCAGGTCCCAGCTGAGCTTTGGACTCGCCCCAAAGAATGGGAAATTCAAATTCTATCGATCTTGCTTCAGCAGGTATAGCTGCGAGTTCATTGACTCGGTGCTCGCGTACTGTCAAGCGAATTTTAAAGTGCCTGTGTCCCGTTTTCTTCTTCTGACCTAGTAACCGTGTCCGGGAGAAGGATAGTGCATCGAAGCGTCGCCAACCGTGATAGTCAAGTAAAAAAAAAAAAAAAAAAAAAAAAAAAAAAAAAAAAAAAAAAAAAAAACTTTGCTGGGGGCCACGAGCGAAGTCAGTACAGTTGCACGTGTTAGATCGGGGGGAAGGGTTGGGGGACAATTAGATATGCAGATATTGTTACCGTCCTCAAGCGAACCATACAAAGGCCACTGACCCAAAGTGTTGCCACGCACACTCAGAAAACATTCAGATCTGCTTACGTTATGAAAGGAAATGTTGAGTTGAGTCATTCTGTCATTCTGTCTCTGACAATAATGGAAGTACACAGCATCACCTTTACCATCACTATACAAATGGGTGATCACTAAAAACATTCTGTTCCATTCTTCTGTCTTTGATTGCTCTGCTTTCAAAGTGACATTGCTGTTGATTTCCTCTCCTCGTTGATGCTTAAGGCGAGTTCTGGTCTAAGTCTAGGTGTCGGCAGGTTCATGGAGACTGTGGTTGGTGGGACATGGTTGCATTCTCTTGAGGATGTTCACTCACGCTGGCTCAAACCACTGAAACACATATTACCATCAGTAGGGACTTAATTGGGTGTTGTCCTGTGTATGTTAGATGAGATAGAGTGCCACTGAATGCCACCAAAGTCACCTTGACACAGCAGAGAGCAGTGTCACCACGGCTAACTTCCTCACAATAACTTTACATCAATTGTTCCCTATGGATTGCCAATCCCAGGGCTGTGACAGAACAAACTTGGTTGTGGCTGGGGTATAGGGAAATCACAACACACACACACACAACCACACACACACACACCACACACCCCTACCGCAGAACCCTAGAACCCTAGGACTTTTTGCCCTTACGCAAGACTGTAACCCCCCCCCCCCCCCCCCCCCCCCCCCCCCCCACACACACACACACACACACAAGATCCCCTCTTTAGACTTTTCAAACATGTTCTAGACTTATCTCCCTTAACTACCCCCTCTCTTTAGATGGTTTGGTCAGTACTATATCATTCCTCCAACAAAATAAAATCTCTTCTGTTACAGACTTGTGCTGGCATATTTTTGTCTTTATCTATGGCTGGCTTTAACTCTCAGAAAAGTGCCCCACATTTCCACGCCATTTATGGCAGGCATCACACAGATAGTCGTAAAACATGCAGGAATTTCATCAATTGGATTTTAAAGTCCAAACTTAGCTTGCAAGTGATGTTCTATATCAAGAGAGAGAGAGAGAGAAAGAGAGAGAGAGTGGTGCAAGGGAAACAATGCATAACACAATTACCTCCCTTGAATCATATGCTTGCTTGAAAAGAGGCTTCACGTTCATCTTAATCATCTACATTCATCATAACTGACTTCAATTTTGATGCAAAAAAGTGAAGGGCACCATATACTGTTGCTGAATGTTGGCCTTCAACAACGTTTACACCAAGCTGAGGTAATGATCGTCAAAGTGATTGAGCACTCAATTTGCCGATGTTGCCATTTTGCTTAGTCAATCAAACACTGACAAGTACCACAACCAAAGATAAATTGTTTCAAACTATGGGTATCAGCAGCTTTTTTTTTTTGGTAGGAAGGACTGTTTTTCCATGATGAGTATTACAGCTAAAGACACACTGCCTCCCTTCACCAGTAATAAAGCAGACAGAGACAGCTTCTGACCATGTATGTATATCTGCTCAGTTTCTTTCATTGTGATCTCATGAATAGATTCAAATGGCAAAAAACACACACATGATGCATACAACAAAACTGTTCACTTGACGTTATACTACTATACTGTAAAGATACATTCACTCTCTTTCTTCGTTACTCAATTATAATCAAATCTGAACTGTAAATTTTTGGAAACAATTGGGCGAAACAGCATTTTTTTCTTTTAGTGGAAGCGTCAATAATATGTCATGTAAAAATGCATTTCTTTACTACTTTCTAACAAGACCGCCACAAAATAGACTGAACTATTAAATGTCTGTTCCTCTGAAAGAAAAAAAAAAAAAAAAGAGCATGATTTGGCAAGAATGACACACACAAAAACCAACCTGGTATGCTAACAGTGCAATAAATGCTTCAAATACTCTGGCAAGATATGGGAAACAAAGCATCTATAGTATCATCTTGACCACTTTTGTCATAAAACATCCATAGTAAAGAATACAAAACACAAAAAAAATAATGTATTTATCACACCGCTTCATATAATGGAAGCAACAAACCAGATCAAAAATGTCAAGAACAAGCTTTGGCATGAATGAAGTAAAAAAAAAAAAAGATAAAAATGAACACCAATAATATTACCTACAAGTTCAAATAAAGGAAAAACAGTCGACTGTATACATATCATAAACCCCAGCAAACGCTGCTACAACAACATCTGGAAAAGAGTACATTTCCTCACCTATACTCATTCTATTGTACTGAACGGGAATTTGAGTATTCCATTCAAAGTTGACAGTTGAGATCCTTAGGTTCAATTCAGGTTGCTTATAGCCCAGCTGACCATGAGATGCCCTATCAGGGCTAATGAAATAGAACAAATGGTAAAAAGGAGGGCATGGGAGAAGTACTCACAGAGGACAGTTGAAATCATCAGGCAAATGAAACAAGTTTTGAAATCATTAGGCACATGAACTAAGTTTTGAAATCATCAGGCAAATGAAACAAGTTTTGAAATCATAGGCACATGAACTAAGTTTTTGAAATCATTAGGCACATGAACTAAGTTTCGAAATCATTAGGCAAATGAATCAAGTTTTAAAATCATTAGGCAAAATCATTAGGCACATGAACTAAGTTTCGAAATCATTAGGCAAATGAATCAAGTTTTGAAATCATTAGGCAAAATCATTAGGCACATGAACTAGGTTTTGAAATCATTAGGCACATGAACTAAGTTTTGAAATCATTAGGCAAATGAATCAAGTTTTAAAATCATTAGGCAAATGAACTAAGTTTTGAAATCATTGGCAAATGAACTAAGTTTTGAAATCATTAGGCAAATGAAGCAAGTTGGAGAGGTAGGAGGAAAAGGAGGGGAGGACGGAAAAAATAGGAGGGGAGATTGAGGGGGGGGGGGGGGGGGGATGAGTATTCACAGGGAGAAGCTGAGATCATTAGATATTGAATAAATGGAAAGGCTTGGGATGGAGAGGGAGATTGCCGGGATCGTTAAGGGGTCAAGTGTTCACAGGAAAAAAAAATGGGGTCATGAGAACTAAACATGAAATAACTGAAATGGAAGGGGAACTTGTTACTGACAGGATCAACTGCAGTACAACTTTAATTGAGGAAAAATAAGTTAATACAACAAACATTGAGGAAAAAAAAAAGCACAAAGGCAAGACTTGGGGCAAAGACGCTTGTGTTGTACAATATTGGACTCTTTTTCCCAAAGAAACGTCAGCAGTATACAATGTAAAAAATGTATTTATGACACCTCTCTATACCATAGAAGCAAAATTGAAACAATCAAATTTGAAAAATCAAATTTAACCCCCAAAAGCTTGTTCTTCTAAAAAGTGAAGCGCAAGTTTTGGCAAGAGCAAAAACAAAATATGTAACATAACGCCAACAATATTTGCCACAAATTTGAATGAGAATAACAGTCAACCATAAAACAGATTTCACAAACGCCCAAATAACAGTAGCTCACCTGAATTTTGAGCAAAACAGCATCTGCAAGGACCACACATTTGTCAGCTGTAGTGGACTTTCTTGTGTAGGTGGGATTCCATTCACCACCAACAGTTGAAACCGTTTCAGCTATAAATGCAAAGTGGGATGAATGGATAATACCCCCCCATCCCACTCCCCTTCCAATTAATTGTTTCAGGTAATGCAACCAGTAAAAATAGAGAGTGTGGCCTGATTTTTTTTTTTTTTTTTTCTTCTTTCTTTTCATTCCTTCTTCAATTTTTAAAAAAATGCTTCTTGCACTTGTTGTGACCCTTTTGCTTCTAGCAAGTGTTTTCCCTTGAAAGAAACAGGAGTTCTCGAGTAGTTCTGTTATGTGCTACACCAATTCTCAGTCACAAACTTTTTCTACTCACTATTTTCGTGTACATGTTTTCTTCTGTTTTGCTTCTTTTTCTTCTTCTTTCTTCTTTTTTTTTTTTTTTTTTTTTTTCAGCTGCAATACAAACATTTTGAGTTAGCTGCAAAACTTAGCATCAGTCACACGACTGGAAACAAACCGATTTAGGAGAGAGGGGAGGTGGGGAGGAGGAAGGGGGAGGGAGCAAATATTAAGTGAAACGAACAGATGAAAAAAAAAAAGGAGTGGGGGGGGGGGGGGGGTGTTGGGATGGGGTTGGGGTGGATACACATTCACAAAGATGAGCTGAAATAATCAGGCAGATGAAGTAACTAAGGCAGACACATGGTGGGGGCTGTGGGGGAAGAGGGAAGCAGCAGGGTGGAGAAGGAGGTGGGGGAGTTGGATGAGTATTCACAGGGGGGGGAAGCAGTGATCATTAATCACAAAATACCCAGTAAACGAAACAGAAAGGTGAGGGGACAGAGAGAGAGAGAGAGGGGTGGGATACTGCTTAAGCAGTAAGTTTTTACAGGATGAGATTGAGATTATTAATCACAAAATACCAAGTAAAATAAACAGAAATGAGGGACACGGAGAGAGAGAGAGAGAGAGAGAGAGAGAGAGAGAGAGAGGAGAGAGAGAGAGAGAGAGAGGGGGGGGGGGGGCGGAAAAGTGCTTAAGTGGCAAATTTTTACAGGAGGAGAATGAGATCATTTCCCAAATTTGAAATGAAATGAACCTCAAGGATGCGGATCTGGCTGATGACAGGATCAACAGCTGAACAATTTTCATTCACAAAAAGTTAACACCATAAACACTGAAAAATGGACAGAAAGAAACAACTCAAAGCAGTACTGTGGCAAGATTATCAGCGAAAGAGGAAATGTATTATACTGCATATTTCTCAGTGGAAATAGCAAACACATATCCTGCAAAAATGAATTTATAACAATACTTCATACCATGGAAGAAAAACAAACAAAAAAACTAGCAATGACAAAACAAACTACAACAACCCCCCCCCCCCCCCCCCCCCCCCCCCCACACACAAACATAACAAAAAACCTGTTCTTCTGAAAAGTGAAGATCAAACTTTAGCAAGAACAAACCCTAAAATAAAACAGCATCAATGATATCAGCAATAAACTTAAATGAGGAAAAAAGAAGAAGTCCACCAGATTCACATTTCACACAGCCCCCCAATAGTTGAACAGCAAGGTTTTGGGTGATGCACCTCTGCCAGGATGACACCCTGTCAGCCATAATATTGACTTTAACCAAGTGGAGAAAGTTTATGAGCATTCTGTTGATACTTAACAGCTGAGATCTTCAAGTAAATTAACGAAAAGCAAGTTGGAAGGTATGGGATGGAGTCAAGATGAATGGAAGAGGAGGGAAGGGGGAGGGGAGAGCAGATGAGGGGTGATTGGATTGGGAGGGAGATGAGGGCAGCACAGGAACAGGCGGATAAATCAAGTTGGAGGGAGGAGAGAAGGTGGAGAGGGAGGGGGGTGGGGAGGGTGTGTGGGGTGTGGCGGGGGGGGGGGGGGGGGGGGGGGGGACTAGGACAGGAATAAGTAATCACAAGACCAGAGAGTTGAGATCATTAAAGTAAACTGATGGAAAGGAACGGTGAATGGGCACAGGAGGTGTTGGGGTGGGGGAGGGGAGGAGCTGATGAAGTAATTAAGTTAGGAATGACACAGGAATGGTGGTGAGTTGAGATCATTGGGTAACAAACATCAAGTAAAATGAAATGAAGTATGGGCACGATGCAGGCAGGAAAAGAGAGAGGGAAAGAGATAAAACATATTTAAATAACAAATGCAGAAGGCTCTACTGGCACAACACACCTCCATCAAGGTCAAAGGGATGTTGGGTACGCTCTACGAGTCAGTTCATAATTGACTACAAAACTACATAACCATCAGAGGAAATAATTGTAAAGGAGTTATTTCCCATGTCCTGTCATAGGACATTTTAAAACAAACGCAAAGCATCAATACTTATGTAACTTGAAAGTTTCAATATATTCCACAAATACATATTACTTCATAAATAGTTATCAGTTTTGTAATAGCAACTTCTCGTTGTTCTTCTTCATTAAAGAGTTTGAAACAATCTTAATAACAGTCTCAACGGACCTTAAACACACACTTTCCCCACAAGAAGTTAACAACTGGTGCAGAGTGGAAGAAGTTCCGTTGACGGCAACACCATGTTGAAAGCAGCGATTCTCGCCTGATCACCGAAGTAGAAGTTCCTCCCAGTGTACAAACTCATTTGGCTGAAGGATCCTGGGTCCACCGTCTGATGCACCACGGATCCATCCCACCATTCAGTGGGGTCTGTCCCAGGCCACACTGCACTGTTCCATCCAGTTTTGTTCCAATCAGTTTGATAGCTCAAACCAACCAACCAACCAACCAACCGACACGAATGAAGGTAGCTGGCACTGGTGGAGACAACTCTGCGGAAAAGTGAGGAGGAAGGAGGTCACTGACATCAACGGAGGTCAGCATGGCCGGTTGATGCAAACAGGAGGTATGGGGAGGGATGTGGGGATAGGAAGGTGTGTGTGTGTGGAATGTGAGGGTGGGGGCCAGAGAGAACATGTTATACCATTACAAACAAACAAAAACAAACAAGAAGATTAAGAAGGTATTAAGGAAGGGATGGGTGGGTGGGTAGGTTCGATGAAGGTGCATAATCTCTGTGACTACTAGCCCTATTTCTAATTGCTTGGCAACAAACATCAAAACACTTGACTGTGAGGCGTATGATAACAGTATCTATGAGCACAATCATGAACTCTTTGAAAACTATGCATTACAATGCCTGACTATACACTGCATAGGAGAAATGCCATACTTAGACAGAATATAGAATCTGTACATTCATCGCCATATGTCTACACTAAATAACCCACACAAAATACCCACATCATACACATTTAATACTCAATTTAAAAAATACAATAAGTATGTAATCTCAGAATGCCCCAAAAGTGCCAGCTCCATGCAAAAGTATGTGATCTTAGCACAAAAAAGTTCATCTCTGTACAAAAATATGTAATCTCAGTACAATAGCATGTATTTAGTATTTAAGTATGTAATCTTTGTAAAAGCAAAAATGTGTAATCTCAGTATAGGTGTATAAATAATCTATGAGAGATTTGGCACAGACATTTTCATGATTTTTTTTTCTACACACCATGTTTGAAAAAATATATCAGCAAGAATAAGACTTGTAAAATGTCCTTCCTAACAACGATCACTGTTCACATGGCCAGCTCAAACAGACAGTTCACATGGCCAACTCACACTGACAGTTCACATGGCCAACTGACACTATGCTCAATCTCCACACTAGGCAATACCTTTCATCTTCAACCAGCACACACTTAGGTAAGTCTAAAAAGAAACAAACAAAAAAATTGTCCAGTGGAGTGGTTCGTGTCTTGCCGCATCTTTTCAGCCATACATCATGGCAGAGTGAGCATCATCGGCACTATCACGGTACACCTGCAAAACAGGGAAAACATGACACAGTATAGATTCTTCAACAGCATTTGACCTAAACCACTGACAAACATCAGGTCTGGTAAGGTAAGGTAATGCTGCTTATAGCCCAGCCGACTGCAAAGGGCCTTATCAGGGCTGTCACTGTATTGAAAGTCAACTCACAAGGCTTAAAAAAAAAAAAAAACAAAAAAAAACACTTCTTAAACGGTGATGTGCTAACATCTCAAATTCCAATAACTATTTTCAGGACCACAATCTTGAGTCATGTAGATGCTCCTTGGAGGGTGTCCTAAGACACTTCATAACTGTTAATAATCAAAATGATGGTTTATGAAGATATATTGTCCTAGTAAACTAAATCATCCTTAAAAAAAAAGAAAAAAGAACTACTCTTATGTGCAAACTCTGATCCACATTGATAAAGGAGAAACAGAATAAAGGTGGGAAAAAAAAGCAAAGAAAGGCAGACAGAAAGATAAAGATAAGGTAGACTACAAACATATATTGATGAAAGGAAGATGAAATAACAAAAAGCAAAGTGTGCAGCAGAATTTTTAAAAAAAGGAAGGCAGGGAAAAAAAAAAAACAAGAAAAAGAAAGAGAAATGAAAGATAAAAATTACGAGAGGAAAAGAAGGATTAAAGAAAAGCAGAAAGAACGAGGAACCTTCAGTCAGAACGAAAGAGAAAGACACAAAAAAAAGGAGAAAAGAAAAAAACACACAAAGAAACAGACACAGCAAGAGAAAGAAAGAGAAAAAAAAGGACTGAAGAAAAAAAGGGAAACCAGAAAAAAGAACGGAAATGAGAGGGCAAAAAATGAAAAGAAAAAGAAACAAAAAGACAAAACAAAGCAAAAAAAGAAAACCAGAAGCAAAGAGAAAAATGACAACAAAAAAAAAAGAAAAGAAAAGGAAGTGAGAAAGAGAAACAAAAAGACAGAGAAACACCCGACCAGAAAAACACAAACAAAAAAAGGATGAACAAGAAGGAAGGAAAGAGAGAACGACAGAAAGGCAAACTGCAAAAGAAAGCTAGAAAGAGAAACACAGAATAGGAATATCAACAACAACAAAAAAAAATGTATGCAGAATGTTAAAACAAGGGGGAAACAAAGAGAGGAAGAAAAACAGCAAAATAAATGAAAAAAATACAGGCAAAAAACAAAGGGGTAAAAAGCAAAAAACGGAAAGGAATGGAAAATTCAAGACAGAAAGAAACAGGGGGGGAAAAAAAAAAAAGTGCAAAAGAGAAGAAAAAACTGAAAAAAAGAGAACAGAAAATACCCCGGATGATATCACTTACAAGCACCGTAAATCCTGCACAGGATCAACAAATTATTTGTTAACTCTAAAATGAAAACAACAACAACAACAACAACAAAAAACCCAAAATAGTTAACCCTATACAGCAAAACAGAGTTGAACAATTGTAATTCTATGTTCAGAAATGCTGTGTAACAAACTGGAAACAGTCTTTATGTCTTGTGATGATTCAAACTGACTGATATACACCAGCTCTACCACTCCCCTGATCCCCATTCCTTCATACTGACCTCTCCACCCTGACCTCTCTCCTTCCTTGACAAAAAGCAAAACATGTTCCCCAGCCTCATTCACTACTTACTTTCTCTCTTCATCAGTTTTTGTTGTTGTTGCTTTTCCTACATTTTTATAATTTTTTTTTCCAAGGCTGGATGATCTTTTTTCCCTTAGCTCTGTTTCAAGATGAGTGTTGATGGGTGGTTGGTTTCTTTTTTTTTCCTCTATTTTTGTTAAATTTGAGTGTTTTTCGTTTTTTTTCTTTTTTTGTTTTTTTTTTGGTTCCAATCCATCTTTATTTTTTAAACCTTGGATATTTCATAGCTTTGTTTTTTTTCCTGTAATTTTTCAAATGGTATTCAAATATGACCACCAAGAGCAAAAATGAGTTTCCATTGAGATGGCCGGGAAGTACTACAAGGACTTTTAGTATTTGACACCTCCAGGACATAAAAAAAAAAAAAATCACTTTTAGTCTTTAGAATGACCAGTGAAGTTCAGCTCTCAAGATGAGTGGAAATCAGAGGGTGAAAACAATCTGAGAAGTAGAAGAATGAGTTTCTTTTCTATTCTTCCCATGCTTTTTTTTTAAAAAAAATTATTATTTCATTATAGCCTGCACAGCACTTTTTTCAAGGTTATCACCACCTCCCCATGCACCCCCCAAAAAAAAACAACAACAACAACAAAAAATTGTCTCCTGTCAAGAAACAGCAACCCAACAATTCATAATTAACCCTGAAATTCTTAAGTCTCAGTTCTTATCAGTACACCTGCACTCTAAGTAGTATGCAGGAGCTTTCTGTAACAAGTAGTTTCATACAACAGGTTTGCTCACTTCAGAGAAAAATTCCAAAGCTTTGGACCACATATCCGATCCTCATGTTTATAACTCTTTGTATTCTAAGGACCGCATCTGCGGTCCAAAGCTTTGGAATTTCTCTCTGAAGTGAGCGAACTTTTTGTATGAAACTACTTGTTACAGACAGCTCCTGCATACTAATAAGAGTGCAGGCATACTGGAACCTAGGTTTTGCAAGCTGAATGCTTGCTAGCAGTCGTTTTTCACACCACGTCACCAGCTCGGTTTGGCTTGATGTGGCAACATGGGTCTGTCGTCTGCTACTCCGTCAAGCATGCTTGGTGAAAAAAAACACTACAAATCGCCATTACAATGTGACTGAAGCCCTTGAATTGTTGCAAACAGTTGATAATTTCAGGGGCATAAAACAAGTGGATGTAAATTTTTTGTTCATAGTGTGCACCACCCCTATTTTACATGACATGCAAAATCTCATTTTCTTTGTCATGCATACTGTATTACCAAATAAATAGAAAAATAACTTTGCTATGTTGTTTGTGGTTTCTCAATCATTTTATAAACATAACTTGAAAAAATCACAAGTCTGTGTCAATTCATGTTTTCTTTTTAATGATTTTTGAAAAAAATATATAGAGAAATGGTCAGTTTCTGGGGGAAGTAAGGGGAGAGAATAGCTGGTATATAATGAGTTGATGCGGATGAAATTAGAGCCTAGCAAATGCGCTAGTCATGCCCGTTATTTTTTCTGCAGTAACATTTTGACACAAAAAAGAATTCCCAAACCATTCCTATATGACAGTTTGTTTTAAGCCATGCTAAGAAAAAGCATGGCTGAATGAGCCGTAGTGCCAACTTCTGTGACTGAATCTCATTACTTCCTTGAAGAACAGTGAGAACTTTCACTGGAGATAATAGCTGTAAACAGTCGCTAAATCACACACACACAGACACACACACTGACAACACACACACACACACACACACAACACACACACACACACACACACACACACACACACACACACATTCACACACTCATCACACACACACACACACACACACACACACACACACACACACACACACACACACAACTCTCACACACACAAAAAAGACTAAGACTTACCAAGGAAGTGCTCAGTTTCTCAGAAAACATGATTCCACAACTGTCCATTAGCGTGTTTTGGAACAGACGAATCAACTGAAAAAAAAAATACAATGGGACTGGGACTCATTTGGTAGCATTCTGTAAATGCTGGACCAGAGTAGGCAAAACTGAACATGACCAAAGAGTCAGGACCAGGGAAAACAAGAAAGGTAATAAACAAATGACAAAGGCTCTGGAAGAAGAAAAAAAAAGAAAAAAAAAAAAAAAAAAAAAAAAAAAAGAAAAAAAAAAAAAAAAAAGAAGAAAAAAAAAAAAAAACAAGAAAAAAAAAAAAAAAAGAAAGAAAAAAAGAAAAAAGTAAAAAAAAAAAAAAAACTGAGTTCTGGCATAGTCAGGCCGGTTAATCATTGAAAACAAAGTCATTTTCCACCAGGAAAAGTAACAGTTGGTACACAGTTGGTACACAGACATTAAGTTCTTCATCAGTGCATTACAAAAAAAAAAAAAAAAAAAAAAGATTATGGAAAAAATATGAAATGTCATTATCTACAGCACTAGAAAGTTTTAATATTCTATGAAAATATACTACTTCATAAACTGTTATGAATTTGCAAACAGTAACTTCATAGTGCTGTTGTTCTGAGGAAAGTTTGCATAATTATGCCATGCAGATCCTCTATCTTTTGTTTCATCCGGATCCAAACGATGGATCTGCACCAAAATTTCACAGTGTTGTCCATGAGGCACACTCTGTCTTTTCACCAATTTCCTTTTGGCTGAAGTCAGTTGCACAGTTTTTCATTGACAGGACAACATACAAATGAATAAATGGATGAAGGGAAAAACATCACCGTCTTGGTGAAGGGAATAACAAAATCTTCCACTGTTGGACCTTTGAAGCAGCTTGTTCTGTTCACATGGGTGCTACAGGCAGAGGATTCTCTATCTCTTGGTACTTGACACTCATGAGGTTAAGTACATGTACATGTATGTAATACAAAAGAGGCAGGTCTGCTGAATCTCACTATATATCTATATCTACTTTTTCTTTTCGTAAAGTATAGCTACTTTCCATAAAACTTACACCAGTCTCTGAGTTAAAGATCAAGGAAAACACAAATTGAATGCCATGGTCACAACAGCCTTCATTGTCCCATCTCCTTTCTGGATATGAGTTATTCTTCACACACACACACACACACACACACACACACACACACACACACACACACATACACATGGTTTTCAATGGCTTCCCAAAATGCTTGAGAGAATGTTTGAAGGTGCACTCTGTCTACAGTCATGAAAAAACAGAGCAGAGCAATATGAAATAAAATACAATATGACGTACACACACACACACACACACACACACACACACACACACACACACACACACACACACACACTCGCTCACACACACAGAGAAGATGGAAATAAAAACACAACACTAGAAAATAGCATAAAACATAAGATGAAAAAAAAAATTAAAATAAAACAAACAGAAAGAAAGAAAGAAAAAACAGAAACAAAATAAGATTGGAAAAACTGAAAGAAAAAAAATCAAACAAATTTAAAATCAAAATGAAAGTCTGTACAAGGGAAGTAATTCCCTTACAATGGTATTCCTTCAAATAAGATGTCAGTACAGGGGAGATAATTCATCTTACACTTATTCTTTCTAGCTTTGAACATGACTTTTCATCAGAATAGCTTTGTTGGTAGAGCGCCAGACTCGAGAACCTGGGGTTGCGGTTTTTGAATCTCGGTACAGGGGGATTTTCCCTTGGAGTTAACATTGTTCTGACTCCATTCCCCATACCTTCAAATGAGGACTTAAACCGAGGTTCCGTGTGTGAACGCACGCACAACATCTTGTACACATT
>JADBJO010027728.1:0-10000 GCA_016801955.1 Conus betulinus
TCTGAAAAAATCACGAGGGTTGTACTTACGCTGCCGTAAATATCTGCCAGTGTCAACCAGGACCGAGAGTAAGGACACCTCGCCATTTTTGGTTGGGACCTTGAGCAAAATTCTCCTAGTCGAATCCATGGAAGTAGATGAAAAAACTATGACCTCGTGTACAGTACCGTCTTTCAGGTTGACAAAGGCCGTAGCCACTCAACTCCTGGGCGGAGCAGGTCGGGGACAGAAAAAAACCCACACAAATGATATGCAGGGAAAATTTTTGGTGTGAAACCAACCACTTTTCCTCAAGCCGGGAGTTCAGCGACGCTAACCATTCCCCTGGCGGTTGGTTATGCATGTTTTTAATACAACCGCAGAAGGGACGGAGGAAATGTCATAATGTAAGACAGAACAAAACAGCTACGCCACAAACTTGTATTACAGGCATTAGTTGTAAAGGCCTCAAAGCGTTAGGGCAAGACACCTGTCTCCCAGGTAGCAGGAGGTGTTCAGTGAACTCGTGCAGGGGATTAGGCAAGTTTTGTTTTTTTTCGGTTCGCAGGTATGAGTGTCCCCCAGCTTTAAAAAAACTTGGCATAAGTGGTTCAGGCGAAAGAAGGAATGTGTACTCGTAAGGTTGTGGCAAGTGCAGCCTGGCAAAGGGACTTGGGAAAAAAAACAAAAACCCGTTCCAGCAAAGTATTAGATTCCACAACTTATCTGGCCTTAGCTATTACGCAAGCATATTCGTTGCAGGTATGAGGTTTGTCCTAGCTTACAGAGACTAAGGAATGGTTTTTCAAAAAAAAATGTGAAACCAAGCTCCATGGTCTTTGGCTTTACCGAACACTATTAGTAGAAACGAAATTTGTTCTGCCGATATCGGATTGTGCTCAGGATATTACACTAGCTGAAACGATTTTGTTGGAATAGGCGTTTGACAAACAACAAGAGTTAGGCAATAAACATGTCTTTGCATGTACAAGGAATTTTTTGGTATCTGGGCTCCGAAACTAGGCAACGAACACTGGTCGAGACAACCAGCGTATTAGAGGTCGTAGCTCACTGGCTCTAAGGGAATAAGGGAAGAAAGTTGCCACGCAACCGCCAACCCCAACTCAGTTTGTCCTCAGTGCTTCACTCAGCTATTAGGCAGGAAACCTCTCACAGGTATCAAGTGTCGGTCAGCACGGGCTCACAGGATTAGGGGTGCTAAACTGCCTAGCAAAGAATCAGGCTATTCTCAGCTTTTCCGGGTCTCAACGGTAGGGCAGGACAAATCAGTCCTCATCAGTTAACAGGGGTCTCAGCTACCTGACTACAGGGATTTAGTTTGAGTTATCCTGTAATCGGTCCTCAAAGCTGCATGGGTCAGTAGTTACTTCTTAATATAAAGGGCACAGAGGAAGACAGACGTCCAGATGTATAGAATACATCTCCCATTACAACGATGAAAGCAAACGGTCTACACACAGGTATGACAATCCGCCATCTTGAAAAATGGGAAAGGAGATAACAAGGTAAGAGATGTGAAAAAAAAAAACGCTCAAGTGCGCACTCCAGAAGGGGTTCCAATGAAAATGGTCATGACGATATGAGTTAAATTGATTTGACCCGTCAAATAGGTTGTGTGTGCGTGCGTGTGGTGTGTGTGTATGGCGTGCTGCGTGTGTGTGTGTCTGTGTATGCGTGCGTGTGCGTGTGTGTGTGGTGTGTGTGTGTTGTGTGTGTGTGTGTGGTGTGTGTGCTAAAGCAAGATACAATGGTATGTCTAAAAGTTCTTAAACAAAGCCCAAATGCTTTTCTTTTCATGTGATGGAATTTCCGAGTCATCTGCCATAACTCACTATGTAACAAGGAAGTAGAGCTGGTTCAGTCAGTTTTCTTTGAGACGAGTGTACATGTTCAGCAAAAACATGTGTCATGACAACGTTCAGACATTGGGAACATGAAGACAAAGGACGATGCCCTACCTGTTATTTCAAAATACCCAAAACACAATTGCTGTTGGTTCGTTTCATGGAGAGGAAAGTAACACACTTTGACCCGTACTAGAAAGTCAGAAGTTGAATCATACTTTGCTCAGCTGTAGTTCCATAATCGAAGTTTCTGTGCACCAAAGATAATTGTAGTAACACGACTTGCTTTAAACGTTTCTTCTTGTCCCTGATGAATTTAAGCACACAAAACAAAAAACCGGACGCTAACACAGGATCAAAGCCGCGCTGCTTTTAAAGTCAACAGTATTACTCACCTAAAACTCATCTTTAGCTATTCATTCCCACGTGGTTTGGGTCAAGGGCACGTCCACCAAAGTCAGGTTTCCAGTTTTTCCCGGGCCCAGCGCTGATTCATGATTGACTCACTCCTGATCAACTCAAGGACGGGACCACAGCCCGAAAACACACCCCGTTCCCTTTTCTGCGTGTGTCTTGAAAGTCTGGTTCAGAGACATAATACACAAAGCTTTAAAAGATCGTCGCCTCCATAAATCAGTTGACCTTATGAATCAAACGTTATTTGCATTGGGCGGCAGATGCATGTTACACTCTTTTCGCTGATGAACCCTAAAATGTTCTGTCTTTTTTAATTCGAAGGGGACAAAAACCCAAAACCCTCTTAAAAAAAGACTGAAGGTAATTTCAGAAAAATCCAACAGATGATTGATTTAATGTGTAGACCGCATTAACAAATTCTTTTTCTCACATTCTTTTTTAAACAACCGATATAATTAATCGTTGTACCATGTTTTCAACTCAAAGTCAACACTTCTCTCAATGGCACACAACATCGTCCACAACAATCACAACCCGGGAACAAAAGCCATGGGAAAAACTGCCGATGATCGCAAGTATAAACAGTTTTGGAATGAATAAGAAAGGATCCAAGGAATGGAAAGGTAGGGTCTTGTGGTGAACTGAGATGGAATATTTAATATAAACTGCTGACGCTGACACTGCGACTTTGCATCTTCTTCTTCTTCTTCTTCTTCTCTTCTTCTTTGTTTCACGCTTCAAAGATGACACGCAAAAATCCTAGAGTTCACTGACAAGGTTTTTTTTTCCCTGCATGGTGGAGGCCCTCCAGAAAATCCACACAGCTTCACCTATGTCGATGGTGTCAGCATAAGTATTCTCTGCATTTAGGCGTTGATGTGTTTGGGCAGTTCTACAGGGAAGTGTTCCAGACCGCTCATGGGGTGGGAGCTGTGGCTCGGAGTAGTCGTGCTATTGAAAGACCGTGGTGACAGGGACCTCCAAACAACTGGCCTACGGGTGGAGTGGTGGTGTCAACAGTTATCATACAATTCAACAGGCGTGTATATGCATTTTTTATGGGGAACTCGCCTAATCTTTGATCATAATCTTCACTATACATTATTGTTAATGCATTTTCGGATTCGATTCCATTCTTAATTTTTCAGCTTAGTATATATATATAGATAGATAATATAGATATATATATATATATATAATCTATATAATCCATAAGATCCTAATTAAATCTTAAAATGCTCGACCCCTTGGGGATCAACATCTGTTAAAACAGAATGATAAAAAGGAAGTTGTAAAATCGACAGCTCTGGGTGTTCGAGCGCTCGAAACGGCTGCGATTTTAAAACTTCCCTGTTTAATTCTGTTTTTTAACGGGTATGGTATGTGTAATATATATGGTATATATATATATGTATATATATATATATATCTATAGGATTTGTGGTTGTGTGTGGTGTGTGTGTGTGTGGTGTGGGTGTGTGTGTGCATGCGCGTGTGGTGGTGTTCGCGCGTGCCGTGTGTGCAGCGTTGTGTGTGTGTGTGTTTTTTGTGCGTGGTGTGTGTGTGTGTGGTGTATGTTGTGTGTGTGTGTGTGTGTGTGATATTCGTAGTAGTTTGTGTGTGTTACTATAGCATTGTATATGGTGTGTGTGTGTGGGTGTGTTGTGTGATGTGTGTGGTATTAGTGTAGTCTAACTCATTGCTGTTTGTGTTGTGTGGGTGACCCCCGGGTTTTTGTCTGTTGTGGGTCTGTGTTGGTGGTGTGTGTGTTTTGTGTGTGTTTGTCAACCGACTGCCGCGCGCGCTATCCCCCGCCAGCCCGTGCGTGCGTTTGTGTCTTCTCAGGTTTGCGTGTGTGTACCCCTGGACCCTGTGGCCCCCCACGTGTTTTGGGGGTGTCCCTCCCTCCCCTATATATCCCTTAGTAGATTGAATGGTTACTATAGTGGCCCTCGTTTTTCATGTGAGAATGATCCCCGTGATTGCATGCTTAACTCCCCCCCACTCAGGGGACCGACTCCCCGCCCGCCCCACTTCCCCCCCCCCCCCCCACCCCCCCCCCTAAGTTATGGTTTAAAGTTTTCTTTCCCCTGTGAC
This sequence comes from Conus betulinus, assembly GCA_016801955.1. NCBI lineage: Eukaryota > Metazoa > Mollusca > Gastropoda > Neogastropoda > Conidae > Conus > Conus betulinus. Next base: position 4,359 of record JADBJO010027728.1, read on the forward strand.
AGGGGTGACTCGTCTCTCCCTCCCATGTCATAACCTCCCACCATACACCCCCACCTCTCCCCCACCGACTGCTCCCCCCCTCCCCCCCGCCTCCCCCGCGCTCTCCATATACTATCCACCATGTCTATCTCAGTCATGTTGTACCTGTTACGAGATTTAACCTAGGACCTCTGCCCCCACCCATTTCGGTGTCTCTCTCTCTCTCCTCTATACTCTCCTCTCTCTCTAGGCTCTCTCTCTCTCTCTCTCTCACCCTTTTTTCCTTCTCTTTTCTCTCTAACTAACTCAAAAGGTGTCTCTTTCTCCTCCCTAGCTATTGCTATCCCCCTCTTTACTTTTGGGTTTCTGCTCTATCTCACTTTCACTCTGGGTCTCTCTATCTTCGCACCTCTCTACTCTCTCTCTCCTCGCTTCTCTCCCTATTCTCTCTTTCTCTCTCACGCACTTTTTTTTTCCTTCTCTTTCTCTCTCTTTCTCTCTCCCCTTCTTCTCGCTTTCTCTCCTCCTCCTTTTCTCTCTCTATCTCTGTTCACTGTCATTTCATCTTCTCTCTCTCTCTCTCCCTATCTCTCCTCTCTCTCTATCCCTCTTTCCTCTCTTCACTCTCTCCATGTGTTCACTATTCTCTTATCTTTTTTTCTCCCCTCCATATAAAAACGATTCATTTATTATCCTTTTTCGTTCCCCTGAATTCCTCTTTCATTTAGGAAGGGGGAATACTTTTAACGTCTGTAAGTCTTCATATTTGCTAATCGTGGCCTTACTGTTTTATCTTTTTTGTGTGTGTGATTCAGGTCCGGATGAAGGTCGTAAGACGAAAAATTGGAACAACACAAAAACAAAGGATATATTAAAGGAAAGGGCCCCAACGTCACCCACCCCACCACCCATTTGTTTTTTACTTTTTACCTATAGATTATATATATTTATATAATAATATTATATAAATATAGAACAAACAAACAAAACAAAAAAAAAACACCATAACCAACTAACCATACTATAACTCCTTTTTGAAGTTTGAATGTCGTTTATCAAGTTAGCATAACACTTTTTTCTAGTAGTTGTTCCTGCAAGAATTTTCAATTGTGAAGAGTGTTTTATATCATAGAGTCTTGCTTCACAGGGACGTTCCATTTCAGCTGGCTGTAAATCACCTGATCATTCACTTCGCTGAGGTGACATTGTGTGAGGTCTCCTATATACACATTGCATTAAAACAGGCACCACCAATCACCGCGGACGTGACTCAGCAGCATCTCTGTGTCCGTTCGGGTGTGTTGTTTATATGACCCTACCCGACATATGTCTGAATTGGCCATTTTCTGGCGGTAATACGAAAGCTAGGTTGGCTTAGTGCGGATGGATTAAAAGGAATGTCAAAATAAAAGCAAAGTAATATGGTATTAAACAACTCACAGGTGAAATTTAGATACATTTAAAATACACCTTTTGCCAGTGACTTTCTACTGCCTGCCGATTAGCAGTCGTGTCAGTCTGTGTGTGTGGGTGTGTGTGTGTGTGTGTGTGTGTGTGTGTGTGTTGTGTGTGTGTGTGTTGTGTGCGCATGCGTGTGTGTGCGTGCGTGTGCGCGTGAATTATGTATGAATGTGTGTGTGTGTGTATGTGTGTGTGTGTGTGTGTGTGTGTGTGTGGTGTGTGTGTGCGTGCATGCGTGTGTGTGTGTGTGTGTGTGTGGTGTGTGTGTGTGTGTGTGTGTGTGTGTGAGATGCGCGCACACGCGCGCGTGTTCGCGTGTTTACATTTGTGTGCGTTTGTGTTCTTCTATCATCTGCCCCAAATTTATAAAACTCGCAGAATGAACCTTCTGAAGATTTCTCGTCTCTGGAGTGGAAAAGTTCAGCAGTCGCTTTTTTCAACACTACTAAAGGACTTAGCTTCAAGACGCGACGTCAAACTGTATAAGCTTCAAGACGCAACGTCCAACTGTATAGTTGCATTAAAAATCTCCATCAAACCCACACTGAGCACTTGTAGAGCAGTGGAAGATCAAACTGAGACCTTCCACTTCCGGCCTGATGGACAGAGATCTTTCTGACATATGAAATGGTATTGTCGCTGTGACCCGGAAACAGACATTTCTTTCCTTTAGAGTTGATAGCTGAAAAATATGTTGGGGGTTTCTCTTCAAAGAAAATGGAGGGGCGATTTCTGTTATCTAATGAAAAAGGAACGTGAATTCAGTAGAGATTTTGTTCCCTTACTGGTATCCGGTTATAACATAAATGAACACATAAGAATAATAGGGATGTTTTTTTTTTATAATACTGACTGCTTACATATGCATGTGTTGGTTTCAAACACACCGTCTACATTGAATAGGTCTAAGCAGTATTATGACATATATCAATACTCGCCTAATTTATTGCACAAAAATGAAAATGGAAATTGTTTATTAAATCTGACTTGGACAAAAAAACATCCATCACTATTTCCAAAAGTTAAGAAAAAAAAATCAATATAGTTGAAGAATCACACTGTAAATGCTGACACGGCAGACTAAAGTGCACACCACACACACCACACACACACACACACACACACCACACACACACACCTCGCACACAGGCACGCACCTCACTCACACACACACACACACACACACACACACACACACACACACACCCACACACAGGAGCGCGCGCTCGCACACACGCACGCACTTACACACTTACACGACACACACACACACCACACATGACCATATAACACACCACATGTATATATATATAATTATATATATATATATATATATATATAGATATATATAGATCGTTATATATATTAATGCCCGCGGCGGGTGGTCCCCTCACGCAGGCATGTACGGACAACCCACACACACACTCACACACACACACACACACACACACCACACACACACACACACACACACACACACGGAGCCCACCGCACACACACATGGTTTCCATACAAACCTTTACTTACAAATATAAATCAAAACACCAGGGCATGTATCACACACACACACCACACACACACACACACACACACACACACACACCTCACGCACACACGCACGCACACACGCACGCACAACATACGCACCACACACCCACACACACACACACAGGTAAGAGAGAGAGCATAGAGAGAGAGAGAGAGAGAGAGAGAGAGAGAGAGGAGATATATAGATATTATAATATATATCTATATATCTATATCTTCTATATATATATATATATAATCTTTGACACGTTCAATATGTATGTGTTGCAATGCACCTTCAAAAAATACGAAAGGTCATGTTAACAACCCCGCACCCACTCGCCTCTATCTCTCTCACCCTCTCATCTCTCTCTCTCTCTCGCTCTCTCTCTCACACACACACACACACATCATACACACACATACACACACACACCATACACACGCACACACACGCACACCACAAACAAGCTCTCCTCCTCTCTCCCTCCCTCTCTCCTCTCTCTCTCCGGCTGTCTGTCGTGTCTGTCTCTCTCTCTCTCCTCTCTCGCCTCTCTCTCTCTCTCTCTCTCTCTTCTCTCTCGCTCTTCGTGTCTTCTTCTTCCTCTTCTTACTTTCTCTCTTTCGTTTGATCTGTTTTCACCTTTTTTGTTCTCTTTATCTCCATACGCCCACTTAAAACATGAAGAATAATACATCGGTGCCTGGCGTTTTGAACCGATACTCTGTGCTTGATTTTTTTCAAACTTGTGCGTCCTTTCTTCGTACACTGGAAAACAAAAGTATGGTATGAAACGTATAACTAAGCCGTCTGCTTTGCTAATTTCTGGGTCCGCCAAGCCACAAAGTGACAGGTATAGCTGCTTCGTTCACTTCCTCCGGACTTTACTTCTTCATCTTTGAAGAACAGACCCACAGACAGGGATATGGAATATACGATGACGATGCCTATAGCACCGTGAATAGCCATCTGGTGGTGGTTTGGTCAAAGGCCAAAACATTGGCAGAAACCCCGTGAGTGAGGATGAGAAGGCCCTGGACTTGATACATCGAAGGTGTGTTGTTGCTGTGTATGAACTGGCCTTTGGTGGTCATTAAATTCAGCTCCATCAAACCATAAAATCACTGGATAAATACCACCAAAGCGCTTGACGTTTTTCATACAATCCTACTCAGGCTTGAGAGGCGCTGAGATCAAATCAAAACTGAACATGAAAGCACCAGATGTTCAAGCTTACCTTCATCGTCAATCGCCCTGATCATGCGTCTCTTAACTAAGTAAACCTTGCAAACCCTCAATGGAAATGAGTACCTGTGTTCTAAGACGAAAACAAACAAACAAAGAAACAGCAGCTTACATGAAATATATATATATATATATATATATATATATATATATATATATAATATATATATATTATATATATATTTTTTTTTTTTTTTTATTCGCCCAGGCATGAACATACTACATTCTTCTGAATCTTGTACTGGCTACCTGTTGAATCCAAAATTGTCTGCCTGTTGAATCCTTAATTTCATATAAAATTTCTTCGGCATTTTTCGCATCTGTTGCTGGATCTGGCCCCAAACTATCTGTCTGACATCTTCCTCTCTACACCTGATCTTTGAAAAAGTCTGTTCTTAATTATGTGGTTGAATCATCCATATTTCGTCTCTCAGGACAAAATTATATGTCAGCGATGTCCCTTCTAGAAGTTTCTGACAGTCTGGAATGCTCTCTTATTCATCGTTAGGCAATCTCCTTTTACGGCCTCCCTCAAATCTTCTTTAAAGACCCATCTTTTTACGCAGTGCTGATCCCCTCCCCCTCCCCCCCACACACACACTTCCCCTCCTCCCTCGTCCCTCGTTATACTCCTTGCACCTGGGCTCCAACCCCGTTCTAGACGGTTCTTCATCCATTCTATGTATGTTCACACGTTCACAGCGTCCTCTCTCTCTCTCTCTCTCTCTCTCTCTCTCTCTCTCTCTCTCTCTCTCTCTCTCCTCTGTGAGTGTGTGTGTGTGTGTGTGTGGTGTGTGTGTGGGTGTGTGTGTGTGTGATGATTCATATTTTCGTTGACATATGTGTTTGCTACTTTTATTGCTTAGTTATTTATCGTCATGATTCGTGTTGATGTAAAACACTTTAGACTCAATCGCGAAAAGTGCCAAACAAGTTTTCTTTTTTTATTTTTGTGTTTTCTTTTTCTTATCATTATTATTATTGTTCTATGTCATATGTAAAAAGGTGACCTGAAACGGTGAAGCTGTTAAAACAAAACGAAACAAACAAATAAATAAAAAGCTTGTTGAGATCCTCATCTATTGGTATTCCTCAGTGTTAACACTGTAGGCACTTAGAAACTGTATAGTTCTATTTAGTGAAAAAAGGGAACGGCTTTTCAAACTACGAGCTGCTACTGTTACCAATTTGATATTAAGGCAAGGAGAACCATATACTACTACTGTTACCAATTTGATGTTTAGGCAAGGAGAACCATATACTATACTATGTTACAAAAAGAAAGAAACGCAACTAGGATCTAAACTTTAATTCTCTTCAATTTGGCAGCACCATATAGAATAATCCAGTCTACCCCCCACCCACCCCCACGAAAGCAAAAAGGAAAAAAAAAGAACCCGACAGCACAATAGTTCTGACGTTTTTTTTT